>JARHVA010010717.1:0-32500 GCA_037957365.1 Torreya grandis | reverse complement strand
TGTATAATGTAAAATCCTCATCCAACTTATGGAATAACACTTGCATCATTATAAGTTTCATAATGTCTTTCTAGTTATCTAGAACATCCAACACATATATATAGAAAAATAATCATATGATTATTTTACACTCATCATACTCTTTTGATCCTATCACCCATTATGATATCTCTTGACACTTTTCTACTAGTAGGGTCACATCACATATCACACATCATAGGAGTGCCCCTGATCGATAACCCCAATATGGAATGAACATCCTCAAGGGTGATGGCCACCTCTATGGTATACCCATCTACCATCCATCTAAGAGTATCAATAATCTACTTATATCATATAAGGGACATCACATCAATTTTATTCTAAAGGGGAATCTATACATCTTTATGATTCCTCTAAATCCCAAGCCAAATAATCTAGAATGGTTGACAACAAGTAATCATTATAGTAAATCCAATAACCAACTAATTTTGATGCACATCCATCATCATTTTTTCTTATGTAAAATATCAAATAATAGCACCCAATAATATTTTGATAAAAAAATTTAAATCAAATCAAAATTTTAAATACAATAGTATGTTTCTACTCATTTTTGCTTTTTACATTCAGAAGAAATTAAAAACTAAAGATAATGGTCAGGGGTTTGTACATACTTAGATTAAGTTGTGTACTATATTCAGACGATTGAAGGAGCTCCTCTTTGGCTATGGAGGATGACACCTATAGATAAGAAAGACTTAAATAAAGAAAATGTTAGATGATATATGGTGGACTGCCAAGCAAAAGCTCGGTTCCAGAAGTGCAAAGACTTCCTTGAGGGATGACAGTCCACTTATTTGACAAAAGAGTGTTGCTAGAAAGAGGAATAATGAAAGGCTAAAGAAGAGAAATAGATAATGTGTACCTGATTCCTACTGTCAGTCTTCCACAGTCACTGACGTCAATAGTCCTGCCAGCGTCGGTTGGTCAATGTGCCGATGTCAGTTATGTTGCCAGTGTCAGTTGGTCAATATGTTGACATCGGTTATACTACCAATGTCGATAGGGGCAATGGTCCTTGGATGGGTCTTAGGGTTATGTCTATGGTCGACAGAATGGTCTAGGAGATTCAAAAGAGTTATGCAGGGATGCAGGACAATCAATAGAGTCTTAAGAGGGACAGAGGTAGATGGTATGTGTGAGATGAGGGTCAGGATAAGAGGAAGGCTTTTTAGCCTCTCCAAGAAGAAAGCCAGATTTTGTCTCAATAGTATTTAGAAATAGCCAATGGACTAATTACCAATACATTCTAAAAATACTAAAATATAAACCAGAAGAATACTTAGCTCTTGGTGGAGGACCAAAAATGTAGAAGACTTGTTCTCATTATGGCTGATGCTAAAGACCTCATGCAACATTTCAATCAGATGTGGAGTGATTGATGCAGAGTTTCTGAAGCCAAGGGGGTGATGATAGAATGTTGATGCCTCATCTCAAAGCTCACCTTTGATTTGCAAAGAGTCGAAGAGCCAGATAATTCAGATCCCAGGGTAAGAGAATTTGCATTTGAGGAGAATTCAGGGTTAGAATTTAGTTTTAAGCAACCGATGTTGGCAATCCCATTGGCGTCAGCCGACGGTTGACCAACGTCAGCAGCTAGAGAATGGGTAAAAAGGCTATTTTTAGCCTTTTGCCTGTTCCTCCATCTGCCAAGTTCAGTTGTCATTGGTGAATGGTCTAAAGGCAGATATATTGGCGCAGGGGTTAGTAGGAGAATTGGAATAGGTCTTAGGTAATTATGATTAGTCATAGGGTGATAAATGGTTTAAGGGTGAGGAATCCAAGGTGAGGTGTCTAAAGGGGATGATTAATTTAAAATAAGTATTTTAAATTAATAAAGTATAGGTTAGGCATGTTAAAGTTAGAAAGGGACCAAGGGGGGGTTGACACTATTTTGGTGTCTACATTTGCCCCTTTTTGTCTTGTTGGTTGTTCTTGATGAACTGTAAGACAAAAATAGGAGTAAGTTTCCCCAGGTATGGGATAAGGTATTCCCCCTCAAAGCGGGAGTCGAGGAAAGGTAACATGATATTGGGTGCCAATTTGATAGGTAGTGGATGACTATGGTGAAGTTGGAGTGAGAATGCTGCAATAGTTGAGATTGCACATATACCACTTCATGTGATGGTCAGGTCAAATTATCATAGGCAAGGTCGAGGAGTGCTAAAATTGAAATAACTGGTCCCTAGCATTTAGTCATAGCTAATTGGGTTATTTGATCCAAGCTGTAGCTCCAATTGGTCATTATGTTCCAAGTATCCTGGGCTTAGGAAGTGCTATTAGAAAACACAAAAATGTCACAAGTAGTGGGGATCAACTTGGGCGTGATCCAATACTTGTGAGGGTCGTAATGTGGTGTGCGTACAATTTTGCTAACTATTCATGAGGTAGCATATATGCAATCAAAATAACTAAGGCAAAGTTATCTCAAAAATGGTCATGGTCTGAGGAGATAGTCACGATCTCCAAGGTTGTTGGTCGATTCGGGTCGAGATATAAGTCATCTCAAGTGGTGTGTGTTGTGGATGGGGAGATGTGTGTGATCTCCAATGTGCCCCATGAGAAGTCTAGGTAACTCATTCAGTGTCAAGGCTAGTTGTTTGGTCATGATTTTGGGTTGGTATAGATAGTTGGTCCATTAGATGGATGGATGAAGGAATGGCCGAGCTAACCTCAGAAGACCCCATGTCAACTGAGTGCTACCTACATATCCCTTGTTTGAAGGGTCTCAGGCCAATGTAGTTCTCCCCAAAAGGGAAGAAGAGGGTAGGTTATGGATTGGGTTAGACTAGGTTAAGTCATGGTTAAAGGTTAAATGGTTTGTCCATCAAGTAAATGAACAAACAGATGGCTGAGCTAACCCCAGAAGACCCCATGTCAACTAAGTGCTACCTACATAGCCCCTATTTTAAGGGCCTCAGGTAGATGTAGTTCTCCCCAAAAGAGAAGAAGAGGGTAGGTTATGGATTGGGTTAGACTAGGTTAAGTCATGGTTAAAGGTTAAATAGTTTGTCCATCAAGTAAATAAATAAATGGATGGCTGAGCTAACCCCAGAAGACCCCATGTCAATTGAGTGTTGCCTACATAGCCCCTATTTAAAGGGCCTCAGGCCAATGTAGTTCTCCCCAAAAGGGAAGATAGAGTCAAAGAGGTCGATAATTGGTTTGGTCATGTTAATGGTTTAGCACTTCCCATATTTTTGATGGTACATGCTTGAAATGATGAGTGTATGATGATGTTATAGCCTTTTCCATATTATGTGATGGTGTATTCTATAACATAGGTTATGTGGTTTTTCATTCCTAGCAATTTTCCATATTGGTGATGGATGTATACTAAAAATGAAATTAGTTTATTTATGCTTCAGCACTTTTCGTATTGGTGATGATATATGCTTGACATAAATTGTGTTTGGTTGTTAGTTTCCATGTGTATTGTTTTCCATAGAAACTAATGTGAATGGGCTATGATAAATAACATAAATTGATATTTGCATTAAATAAATCATGAGGTTATGTTAATGAATAGAAAATGTTTTGGTTTGGTTTGGTTTGGGTTAGCAAATGATTTGGTTGCATGTGACAAAGGTATGTAAGAAGTGAAAGGCGTATGGCTCTTTCATTGACAAGGACTATAATGATAGCATAGATAGGGTTGTCGCAAACAAAATCCACTTGCATGCATTGCGTCATTGACCATTGTTTGTGTTAGAGAAGTATTCAAATCACTTGATGTTAAGTGAGTTCAAAATCCCTTGGGTATGTTGGGGTAATAGGTTTGATTATGTGAGATGTGAGGATAACATAACCCTTTTTAGCAAGGATAACTTTGCCCCTTTTATAGGTGACCCTAAGAATGACTATAGGCAAATCCATGACTTAATAGTTTGTCAGTCAATTTTTTTTTTTGGTAAACTGATCAATGCAGGAAGTCTACGTGGGGATGTTGTTTTGTTTTGTGGTCATATGTGAAGTTGATTAATGCGGGAAGATTCTGAGAGAGTGATGTTTCTATCAACATTTGGGCATAGCCATCCTTCAAGGGAGTGGTCTATATCTTGCTTTGTATGTTTTGACGTGTTTGAATAGTTGTCCTTCAAGGGAGCAGTCTATTTATTATAGTAATGATGTAGCTGTCCTTCAAGGGAGCAGTCTACATTTATAGTTTATGACCTTTGGTTAGGCATCCCAATTTTATTTTTATTTTGACTGAATTTTTTGGTCATGGACTTGACTATAGAAGGTTAGGGGTCTCCCTTTTAGTAGGACAAAGTATTCATATTTTATAAAAGGGTTACATAGTGTTTGTTAGGGAAACAGGGTTGAAAGGAATGAGAATGAGGATGACAAGGGTTACTCAAGGGACGAGCTCAAGTTAAATATAAAGTGAATGAGCACTTGATTAATAGTAGAATGGTCACAGATGTAAGGCATTAAGGGGCTCAAATTCTAGCTGACCTTCAAGAGAAGACAGACAATAAGTCCCTGATCCATACTTGTGCATTATGATATAAGGTCCGAGCCAATTAGGATCAAACTTTCCTCGTTTACTTCTTTCCATATTGGTCACCTGTTGGTTTTCTTTAAGGATGAGATCCCCAATTTTGAAATCTCACTCTTTCAGATTTTTGTTATAGGCACGTTTGATGTGAATTTGGTAGATGTGAAGATGATTAAGAGCGGCAAGATGACATTCGTCAAGTAACTCGAGTTGAGCTAATCGATCTTGATGAAAGTCATCGTTATAAAGTATGTCATGCAAAGAGATGCGTAGAGATGGTATTTGTACTTCAAAAGGCAAGATGGCCTCAGTTTCATACACTAAAGAGAAAGGTGTAATAACCCGTAGGGGTTCAAATGCTAGTGCGGTAGGCCCACAAAGTGAAGGGAATGTGAATGTGCCAATCCCTTCCAGTGTCGTTGACCACCTTCATTAGAATTTTTGTTAAGATTTTGTTAGAAGCCTCTGTCTGTACATTGGCTTGTGGGTAATAAGGAGAGGAGAAGCTGAGTTTGATGCCAAATGAGTCACAAAGTTTTTGGACAGTCTTATTTTTGAAAGATTTTCCATTATCGGTGATGATCTTGTGAGGTACACCGAAATGACAGATGATGTGGTGGTTGATGAAGTCGATAATTTTGTCAGCTTTAGTGGAGATCAGGGGAATAGCTTCGACCCATTTAGTGAAGTATTTGATCACGGTGATAATGGACTATGTCGAAGAGATGAGTGAGGGTTAATCTCACCGATTAGATCTAAACCCCATTATGAAAAGGGCCAAAAATCCTTAGCGACTTGTAAAGCGTTGCTAGGGACATGAAGTAAGTTAGCATGTTGCTGGCATTTGATATAATGCCGAACATAGTCACTAAAATCTTGGTGAAGAGTGGGCCAATAATAGCCCAGGCGAAGGATGCGTTTTGCAACCGAGTTACCACTGAAGTGTCCTCCATAAATCCCATCATGAACTTGTTTAATGGCATGAGATGTTTCAGTGGAAGTTAGACATCGAAGAAGGAGGCCATCGAAACCTCTTTTGTAGAGAAGACCTCCTAGCATGGTATATCGAGTAGTACTCTTGATAAAAGCCAACCGTGCATTGCTAGAGAGATTAGGAGGAATGATAGAAAAAGTTAAGTAGTCCACAAGTTGTTTATACCAAACATTATGTGGACTAGAGTCGATATTGCCGACAAAGTTGATGTCAGTGGAAATATATGAAGGCAATGCCAAATGATGTATCATGACATAAATTCTCAAAGAAGAAGATGAAGATGGTATGCGTGAGGCGAGGGAGGCCATAGTGTCGGCAAACTTATTCGTAGAGTGAGGAACAGTTTGTAAGAGATAATGGTCGAAAGACTCTAGTAATGTGTCAACACAGTGTTTATACCATTACAAAAATTTATTTTTGCAAAGGTATGAACCGTTAATATGATTAACGACTAGTTGTGAGTCGCCAAAGATGTTGATTGTCTTGATGCATAAGGAAATGGTAGTTTGAAGTCCCAAAATTAAGGCTTTGTATTCAGCCATATTATTGGTACATTCAAAGTCAAGTTTAAAAGAGAGTGGCATGGGCTCACCCTTGTGAGGAATGAGAATGACCCCCGCACCTCTATCGAGTTGACATTTGGATCAATCAAAGAACATTGTCATTTGATAGAATATGTCATTAGTGGAAAGTGTGGTGATAGATTCATCAGGGAATTCATAATGAGAGGGTTGGTTGTCAGGTAGAGGGGCATCCGCTAGTTGGTCAGCAATTGTTTGCCCCTTTATAGATTTTTGTTGGATGAATTCCAAATCAAACTCAGCAAGAAGCATGAGCCAACAAGCCATACGTTGGTTTTGGTATGGCTTGGAATGCATGTATTTGAGAGGGTCAGTATGAGTGATGACATAAGTTTTGTGATTGAGGAGATAATGATGAAGTTTGGAGGTGGCAAAGACTAATGCCAAGCAAAGCTTTTTGGTATGAGTATACTGAGTTTCATAGTCAATGAGTGTTCGGCTTATATAATAAACCACCTGCTCCCGATGTTATTCATCTCGATGCGTGATCATGGCACCTAAAGAATGATTTGTTGCTGAGATGTAAAGATAGAAAGGTTGCTCATCTTTAGGTGGAGTAAGGACTAGTGGAGAGACAAGATAACGTTTAAGAGCCTCAAAAGCCTCTTGGCAATTCTTATCCTAATTAAAGGAGACGTCCTTCTTGAGGAGGTGATGAAAGGGTTGACATCGGTCAGATAGCTATGAGATAAAGTGATGAATGGATTGAAGCTTCCCTTGTAGGCTGCGAAGTTGTTTTAGATTGGTAGGTGGTGGCATCTCGAGTATAGCTCGAATCTTAGCAGGATCAATCTCAATGCCATGAAGAGAAATGATGAAGCCTAATAGCTTCCCTGAGAGAACCTCAAAGACACATTTCTTGGGGTTTAGTTGAATGTTGTATTGTAGAAGGCGAGTGAAGATTATGGTGAGGATGGTTAAATGGTCATGATGGAGTTTGGATTTCCCAAGCATGTCATCCACATAATCCTCCATGATTTTATGGAGAAGATCATGAAAGATATAGGTCATGGCGCATTGATATGTGGTGCCTACATTTTTAAGACCAAAAGGCATGGTCCTATAGCAAAAGGTCCCCCATGGGGTGATAAAGGTTGTTTTATGTTGATTTTTTAGTGCAATCAAGATTTAATTATATCCTGAAAACCTGTTCATGAGTGATAGCATCTCATGACCAGCTATAAGATCAACAAGTTGGTCAATGTTTGGTAAGGGAAAGTCATCCTTTGGGAAAGCTAAGTTGAGGTCATGATAGTCAGTACAAATTCAAATTCCCCCAGTCGCTTTTGTGACAGAGATGATGTTTGACACCCATTGCAGATAATCAATGGGTTGGATAAATGAAACAGAGAGAAGACGTTGAAGCTCCTCTTTGACAAGGAGTGCAATGTGAGGATGCATTTTGTGAAGCTTTTGCCTGACAGACTTAGACTTTGGGTTTGTGATGATGTTATGAATGACAATGTTAGGGTCGATGACGGGCATATCGCTATAGGTCCAAGCAAAGGCTTTGCTATGATCTGTAAGGAATTTAGTATAGTCGATTTGTTCTTGGGCATTTAAAGATTGACCAATATTTAAGATGTGAGGAACATCAGAAGATCGAAGGTTAATGTCAATGGTTGATTCATTTAACATAACCTACATTTTTGAAGGAAGTGATCATTGAATGAAAGAGTCATCTCCACCCATGTAGGTGAGAATGGTGTCATCGTCTATGCATTGGACAGTGTTGATGGTAGTAGATTCATCATCTATCATGTTTGGATAAATGAGAGGGAGAGACCTAGATACCTCACCTAGTTGATAGGTTAGGGGTTCCAAGCGAATGGCATTTATGGAAAAAAAAACTAGGAGGGATGGAGACCACCAACTCCATAGGTGAGGATGGGTGAATAGGTGAGGTTGGAGGAGATTGTTCTATGATAGGTTCAGGGTGAGGGTTTTTAGAAGTTTCAGTAGGTTCTTCAAAACCTAGGCCATGTCACTTCTTGGCATTCTTTATGGCCTCATCGTTTGGTGGTTCAACGGGTTGGCGGGAGCCTTGTTCATAGCACCCAAAGCCAAAACCTTTCCATGCACACCTATAAAGATAGGTGTGAGCAAAGTTTGGGTTGCCAAGAAAGGAGAAATTAGACGTAAATAGTTGGGGTGATGAGAGAGGATTCCCATCAGTGGGAGCTCGATCTAGCCCTCCATAGATGAGATTTGTTTGAAGATTAGGAGGACCATAGGGGATGACCATTTCGATGCGATAGTCATAGTTGGGATTGTGATGAAGTTGTCCATACTCTTGAGGAGTCTGGAACATGTCCAAGGTGAGTAAACGATACTCCCCAAGTGAAAGACGTTGGAAGGTATTTTCCATAGGGTCTTTTATTGTCATTTGAGGAGGTAGTGTAGGTGTAACCACTGTTTGCATATTTGTTGAAGCTTCTACAGGTGGAGGTGGTGTTTGGGTTCGATGTTTTTAAAGGAATGAGAACATCGTTGGGTCGATAAGTTGTGTTGCATGTTTTAAAGGGGGAGGGGTCTGTGGGAATGACGTGGACTTGACTGTCATGTTCAAATTTGACACAACGGTGTAATGTAGAAGGGACACAAGCCATGTCACGAATCCAAGGTTGTCCTAATAACATGTTGTATTGGAATTCCCCCTCGATGATGTAGAAGAGTTCTTGAACTGTTCGTGGACCAACACGAATATGTAAGATGACGGTGCCAATGGTAGTGGCGGTGGAGTCATTGAAAGATCAAAGAATTGCGTCAGTTTTAGACATACAATTCTTTGGGAGGGATAATTGGTCATAGGCATGGGTGGAAATGATATTGATGCTAGCACCCCCATCAATCATAACCCACTTAACACGAGTTCGATCAATGTAAGCTGTGATAAAAAGGGAAGCATCTTGATCTTCCAAGTTGGAGGTAGGAATTTCAGAATCACTAAAGGTAATAGAGGAGACAATGGGTAATGATTGGACTAAGGTAGTTAGTGGTTGGGGGTCCTCAGGCTGGACCTCTACTATTTGTAAAGCTTTGATTAAAGCTTGGTGATGTTGTGGATAGCTTTGAATGAGGTCATATAAAGTCATCTTCACGGGAGTTTGGTGAAGCTGTTTCACCATAGATTCACGGATTACCTCTGAAGAAGTGGGTTGGGATATACACAAGATAGAAATCTTGGGTTTGGGTGGTTGAGCAGGTTTGACAAATGGGTAGGTCCAAGGAATAGCAACTTTCTCTTTTGCTTTATCCTTTAAAGTTTGTGACCTAGTGGCCACATTAATGGTGCTAATCTCGAATAAAGGGGACGAAGGAGGTAAAGGGACCATAGTCTGATGATGGGATCCTGATGAAGGTGAAGAGGTTTGAGAGACATGAGACAGTGTTGGAGATTTTTTGACAGTATCCTCAACAAGAAGGGTGTCTTTCTCCAAGTATTGGTGAATGATAACCTTGAGGGTGCAACAATTCTCGGTATCATGCCCTGGTGAGCGATGATATAGGCAGATTTTAGTGTCATCAAACCAGGAAAATTTTGGTCCGAGAGGTTGAAATGGTTTAATAGGTGGGAGAGTGATGTTAGAAGTTTGTAAAAGTCAGTGTAGTATCAAAGCATATGAACCCACTAATGGGTCTGTGCTTGTTGATGCAGATGTTGACAACTTTTGTTTAGGAGTTGTTGAGGGCATTTTTTGTACCACCTTTTTGGTTGGTGGTGTGGCCACTCGAGTAGATGACACTTTCTTTGTGAGGGGTGCCAAATTTTTTGAAGGAATGATGTTTTTGGTTGGAAAAGGGAGTAATGGAGGCAACTTGTTTTTGTCAGGTGTTGGAGTAGGGAGTACTCCTATTAAGGTAGAAGGATGGGGGCCCAAAATAGAGGGCAATGGTGATGGTAGGGGAAGAGTTCTCTGACATGGTTTAGTAGCCTTATTTAGTTTAGTGCGAGGACTACTATTATGAGGGGTGAGGTTCAAATCAACCTTCACTTATGGGTGAGTGAGGTTAGATATGGGGCGAACACCAAGGGATTTAACCAGTTTTGGTATGGTGGAAGTTTGTGAGGGTTTAGGCTCAAATGTGGATGGTTGAGCTTCTAAAGATTTGGAAGTAGAAGCCTAGTTCTCATTGGAGACTTTGGGAGATTTTGTCGATGGAGGGTCGTTAGTACAAGATGAGATGGGATGTGTAGGATAAGGAGCTTTGAGTTTCTCCCATAATCCCTCATGTTCTAAGTTCCTCGAATGGAGAAATCTTAAGTTTTCAGCCAGTTGAGAGAATGCTTTAGAAGTCGTTGCGTGAGGATTTATAATTGGTTTTTTAGAATATTTGGGTGGTTGTGAGAGTGGGAATGTGTTAGATGCGGCAATCTCAGGCCAAAGGTGAGAGAGAGCCATTATTGGATCCTCTTCGATCAAATTAGGTGAAGAGAAAAGTTCTTCTCTTGGTGGAGAAGGAATTGGAGAATGTGACTCCTTAAGAGGATAAAGGGTAGGGATGATCATACCTTCTACTTGTGGTTGAAGAGCAGGAAAGGTATGGTCCTCCATTGGTAGTAGGAAGGATGAAGGTGGGGTTAGTGGCATTGGTATGGTTAAAGCGTCCTCCAATATAAGAGGGGTAGATGGAGGACTATTAGGAGAAGAAGGCTCTTCTTCCTGTGGTGGAGGGATAGGTTGACTAACCTCTTTGGTTTGTGGAAGAGGTTGGTTAGGGATGAAAGGTGAAACCATATCGACCGTGCATATATTACGCTCTTGGGGGTCTTCGACTGTGGTCTAAATGTTATTTTGACTAGGGGATGGTTAGGGAAAGGTTGTCTAAAGATGTCTATGTTTTGGTTAGGTGGCGCGTTTGGGTTATCCAAGACAAATCACCTTTATCTAACATGTCCTAAATGACATTCTTGAGGGTTTTACAATTGTCTATGTCATGGCCTTTGACACGGTGATAATTACAGATGTCATTCTCCCTATACCATGCTGGGATGGCTCGTGAGGGATCAAATTGAGGTGGTGGTCAAATTTGGGGGAGGTTGAGGACTCCCTATTTGGTCTATCCAACACGGAAGTGTATGATTCTCCTATTGGAGTATATTGACGTTGTACATATTGTTGTTGGAATTGTCGTGTAATGCTTTGAGATGTGGAAGGTTCGGATTGGTTAGTTGTGGTCGATGATGATGATCTATGTACCACAGCATTTGCTGATCCCTTGGATTTGGAATTGGAGGAAGAAGGTTTGGAGGAAGGGTCATTTGATTTTGCATTAGTATTTTTACTATGCAGTTTGAATTTATCTTCTTTAATAGCATGAAGTTTGAGCTTTCTAGCCATGGTGAAAGCTTCATCAAATGTGCAAAATGTTTGGACCCACAAAGTAGATGAGATGTGCTTGGCACATGCTTATTAAAAGAGCTCAATGAGCTCAGGTTGAGGTAAAGAAAAGGAGAGTTGGTTGATTAAACTTCTCCATTGAGCAAAGAAATTAGCTATTGATTCATCATCAAATTGTCTAATAGAATATAGGTCTGTGATGGAGACCTTTTTAGTTATGTTAATTGAAAAGTGGTCAAGAAATAGTTGAGCTAGTTGAGTGAAGGTAAATAGAGAGTGATTGGTAATAGAACTATACAAATCGAGGGTAGCACCAGAAAGCGACATGGGAAATGTGTGTAGTAATAATGCATCATCATGTGCTATAAGGTAACAAGCGTGTCTAAATGATCGTAGTTGTTTCTATGGGTCCTCTTTACTCTGAAAGTGAGTAAACTTGGGAAGTTTCCACTGACTAGGATATGGTCGAATTGGGACTGAAGGATGAATAGGTTCATTACAGATTTATTCATATGAGAGAACACTTCTTGAACCTAAAATGGATGTCTCAAGATTAGACATCTTATCCATCAACATCTTGATTAGATCGGTTGATGGATTTGTAGGTGGGGCGCCCCTTAGGTTGTAAGGCATTTGGAAGGTGTTAGGTGGAGCGTATGACATAGTTGGTTGTGCTTGTATAGGCATAACATATTGGTAACTAGTCATAGGGACTAATGTTGAAGTCAAGGGGGCTTGTGTCATGAAGTTGGAAGGCACAACTTGACTAGGTGCTGCCAAAGGTGGTTGGATGGTGGCAACACTAGTTAGAGGATAGGTAGTCACTCTTGTATTTATGGGTGCAAGAGTAGGTGGGATGGAGACAATTAAGTTTTGGAATGGTGTAGAACTTTGTTGAATGATTTGTGGTTGAGGGGGTATAGAAACCCCGATGGAAGTGGGTCTAAAAACCGAAGGAGAGGCCAAATCTTGAAGATTGGCCATAGTCGGTTTATTAGTTGAGGCAATAGCCTAAGTGACCATGGGTTGGGTAACTGAGGCTGTTGATATGATTATCGTTTCAACTAAGGAAGTTGGCATCCCATAAATTGGGTTACCTGAAGGATCTCGCATTTGACTTTTCACGAGATAGTGTTGGAGAGCCTTGACGTTGAGGTCAAGGAATCTCTCAAAGTCTTGATCCCCTGCGAGAACAATAGGTGGTTGGTTCGAAGTTGGAGTATGCTCAGTGTCTGAAGGATACTCCATTAGAGGACTTGTTATGAAAGGTGAAGGTGGAAGTGGTTGTTGCCTTGTGTGGTCAATAAGAGTTTTAGCTTGACTACGTGTCAAAACCATTCAAGGCAAAATAGGTTCAGGTCCTAAAAACTATATATTCGAGTCTCAGAATTCTAGAATGTGTGTTTGATAGCCAAAAAGTCGAGTTTTAAACTTGCTATTTTGGAAGAAATATTTTTTTGACAATGACTGACGTCGGTATAAAAACCGATGTCGATGAAGTAAGTTGCCGATGTCGGTCAGATAATCGATGTCAGTGAAGATCAGTTACCGATGTCAGTGGAAAAATTGATGTCGATTACTGTATATTTCCAAAAACTTAGAAAATTGAATGTTTTTGGAAGAAAGAAGAAAATTCTGAGTTATTTTTGGAGCTCAAAATAATGCATCCTTACCAGCTCAAAAAACTAGATAAAAATAGAAAAGTAGATGAAGGCAAGTAGCCTCTAAACGTTAAATTCCTAAGAATAAATTTTATAGTCGTGTTGGCTTATGCCTTAGAAGAATATATTTGGGAATTGGGCTTTTAGAACATGTACTAAAAGAAGTAGTCTAAGGTTGGTTTCGGGTTAAGTTTTGGTGCTCAAAATCTGTATTAGGTTCCATACGTGGCCTAGTGCTAGGAGCTTGCTCCCCTCACTTCATGAGCCCAGAGCCAAACTGGGTTGCTTAGCCAATATATACTTCCCCTATAGTTTATACTCTGCCAGAGAATAAAGTGGGTTCTCCCCTTGGCAGTGAAGTCCAAGTAGGATTACCAAGAAGGGTAAGGTATCCACTAGGTGATGAAATCCTAGTCGAGCCTTGTCTCAGGTATGTTTAGATGTTTGATTGTGAAAGTGGTCTGGTCGTGTAACATATGTGCACTACGATTTATTCATAATGTGGTTTTAATTACTATATGAGCTAAAAATGCATTCAAGCAGGAATGAGATGCAATATATTTTTAACCCAAATTGAAATGTTTTGTTCAGATGTAAACAAGTATGGAAAAGGTTAAGAGTATGAATTTTTAGTACTCTAAGATGCAAGAGGAAAGGTGACAAGAAGAAAAAGAAAGTGGTTATTTTTAACTTGCGCTTATGGTTTCTTTTCGAAATAAAGAGATAGAAGAAGGATGCAAGAAGAGAATCTAATGCATCTATATGAAAGTTTGCCTTTTAGAAGAAATGAACCCAAGGAAAACTCAAAGGTCCCACCGGGCGTGCCAGAATGTTTCTACTCATTTTTGCTTTTTACATTCAAAAGAAATTAGAAACTAAAGATAATGGTCAGGGGTTTGTACGTACCCAGATTAAGTTATGCACCGTATCCAGATGATTGAAGGAGCTCTTCTTTGGCTTTGGAGGATGACACCTGAAGATAAGAAAGACTTAAACAAAAAAATGTTAGATGATATATGGTGGACTACCAAGCAAAAACTCGGTCCCAAAAGTGCAAAGACTTCCTTGAGGGATTACAGTCCACTTATTTGAAAAAAGAGTGTTGCTAGAAAGAGGAATAATGAAAGGCTAAAGAAGAGAAATAGATAATGCATACCTAATTCCTGTTGTCAGTCTTCCATAGTCACCGATGTCGGTAGTCCTGCTGGCATCAGTTGGTCAATGTGTCAACCTTGATTATGTTGACGATGTCAGTTGGTCAATGTGTCAACGTCAGTTATACTACCGATGTTGATAGGGGCAATGGTCCTTGGATGGGTCTTAGGGTTATGTCTGTGGTTGACAGAATGGTCTATGGTCAACAGAATGGTATGGGAGATTCAAAAGAGTTATGCAGGGATGCAGGATAGTCAATAGAGTCTTAAGAGGGACAGAGGTAGATGGTATGTGTCAGATGAGGGTCAAGATAAGAGGAAGGCTTTTTACCCTCTCCAAGAAGAAAGCCAAATTTTGTCTTAATAGTATTCAGAAATAGCCAATGGACTAATTACCAATACTTTCTAAAAATACTAAAATATAAACCAGAAGAATACTTAGCTCTTGGTGGAGGACTAGAAATGTAGAAGACTTGTTCCCGTTATCGTTGATGCCGAAGACCTCATGCAATGTTTCAATCAGATGTGGAGTGACTGATGCAGAGTTTTTGAAGCCAAGGGGGTGATGATAGAATTTTGATGCCTCATCTCAAAGCCTGCCTTTGATTTGCAAAGAGTTGAAGAGCCTGAGAATTCAGATCCCGGGGCAAGAGAATTTGCATTCAGGGAGAATTTGGGGTTAGAATTTAGTTTTAAGCAACCGACGTTGGCAATCCCGCCGGTGTCGGCCGATGGTTGACCAACATCAGCAGCTAGAGAATGGCTAAAAAGGCTATTTTTAGCCTTTTGCCCGTTCCTCCATTTGCCAAGTTCAGTTGTCGTTGGTGAACTGTCTAAAGGCAGATTTATTAGGTGTGGGGGTTAGTGGGAGAGTTGGAATAGGTCTTAGGTAGTTAAGATTAGTCATAGGTTGATAAATGGTCTAAGGGTGAGGAATCCAAGGTGAGGTGTCTAAAGGGGATGATTAATTTAAAATAAGTATTTTAAATTAATAAAGTATAGGTTAGGCATGTTAAAGTTAGAAAGGGACCAAGGGGGGGTTGACAATATTTTGGTGTCTACATAGTAATTAAAATCAAAATGGTCCCTACTTTTCTATTGTACTATCCATTTTATAATTTTAGCCACCTACAGTTCTAGTGTATTAGCCAGCCATTTAATTTCTTATTATATTGACCATACTTACATTGTATCATTCCCTGGTACCTTCCTATTACATAAATCCCCACCTACAATACCAACCATGTTTATCATATTATTTACTACATTATTCTTACTATATAGTTTTAACTAGGTAAAACTTTACCTAAATGGCATTAGCCAAAATTATACTATATCAACCATGTTTTCCTTCCATTTTATTGAATTATCCATCCCCTATGATACTATTCATATTAGTATTATTTGGTGTATTAACATATCATCTAACCTATATAGTATCAGCTAGATTAGTAACTTATTTCACACAATTACACTTTCCATATCATATGTTATAGGCCAAGGTTACGATTCCTCACTACTCAATTACATTGACATGGTCGATATAGTTGCCTAAAGGTGGAAATTTATTACTTTATCCTTAATAAATTCCCTATATTCTAAAATTGATGCTTCATCAACTAATCATTACCTATCACATTATAGTCTATATTTTCATGCTTATTAGGGCAAATCTCACTACATGGATTTGTCCTTGCATCTATATTTCATAAATCTAGCCTATCTACTTCAAATTTAACAAATAAAACATGAATTACACCACCTAATTGCATGGATATAGTGATTGCATCTATATGAATTATTTCACATTTGTCTCATCATCCTCAATCCATCATCTCTCTTAGCACTAAACTTGGACAATCAGAGCTCTAATTTTGAAAAAATATCAAATGGATAAATAAAATTATTTTTACCTATTATAGTAAAAAAAATCAAATTTTGAAAATTTTAGTTATTTAACACTAGATTTTGAATATTTCCCACATATTTTTTTGTATATCCTTTTCATGAATCAAAATAAGCACTAGGATCCTAGTGAAGTAGATAATTTTTAGGTATTAAAATTTAAAAAATTACAAAAATTTGGGTTTTTCTCTTATTTTTTATGTCTACCCTTTGTTCTTCTCAATTGGAACATTTTTTCAACTAAAACACATATAAAATCACATATATAGTCAAAAAGGCAAGTGGAGGTACATATTTTCATTTATTTACTTTCATTCACTTTCAATTATTTTAACATTTATTTTTAGTTATGCTCTTGTATGTTGTTATGTATCTATCCTGAAGCACCATCTATGTTACATTATTGTGACACGTGATGAGATTCAAGTGGAGCATATGTATACACCTAATATTTTCAATTTTATCCTTTTATTAACACTTTCTTTTATAGAGGCTTATCATTGCATCAAACTCTCTGAGTGTATGCCTTAAAGGGTGCACCTGGAATGGGGTGGGATCGGTTGATGGTACTTTATGAGAGATGTTTTAATATAATTTTGTCATGCCTTCATTATTATCAGTCTGACCTCCTCTTAGTATCATTATTTATTTCCTTTATGTCTAATTTTTGTTCAAACTTACTGGCTTCCCTATATCTTATTGTATTGGTTAGGTCAATATAGTTTGTTTCATAGTTGTCTTCCCTAAACATTGATACAATATTATTCCAACTGACATTCATTAGATGGTATTAACCTAGTAAATATAATTGTCTTAGATTTTAGGATTAAATTTGAGTATTTAGGTCATACATATAGGGTTCATAATTAATTATTAAAGAGTATAACACCCTCAATTTCTTTACTTGCACTAGTATTTATTCTCCTAAGTAGTATTTGGAGGAGTCAAAGGTTAGAGTTGGGTAAGCACAAGAAGATGACGGGCTAAAAAGTGGACATTTTCTTAATTTAACCATAAATGTGTACATTTTATTCTATTTAGGCTTGATAAACACCAAGAATAAAACTCATACACATTTTTAATTTTAAAAATGTGTACATATTATAATGTGTACATATTTTTATAGTTAAAAATGTTGAAACTATCATTCAACTCATTGAAGATTTCATTGTTGACCCAAAATTTCATTGCACACCATTATTTGCATTTGTATTCTAGCTAATTAACTTAAAAACACTTTGGAAATATCTTTAAAATATTGTTTAATGATATAGTGGCAATGTTACGTAAGAGGAGAGGTAAGTAAAGCTAATTTCATGCCAATTAACACTAAATTTTTTTTTCTTGGATTTGAATTTTTTTATATACATTTATTTTTCAATTTATACAACCTATCAAATGTGCAAGATAAAATGTGGGAATTGAATATGAATAAAATAATACACAAAACCCTCATATCCCTCCTAACCCTCCTACAATTCCACAATGCCACACATGTAGTCAGGAGGATTTGGATACATATATAGTAGAAAATAAAATGTATATTGTAGAGATAATTTAGATAATGAGTGACCTATTTTTGACTAACACCCACTGTATTTCTTTGAAAACTACATTAGTCATTACTAAGCCAAGTTGACTCGATAATGGCTCAAACTAATAGATGGGTATCTTATAAAGAGAGAAGTAGTTTCTATTATGCTAAAAAATTTATCAATGACTAGTGTGAGATTAAAAATAAATAAAAAAAGACCAAATTTTCACAATATTTTTTGATCCAACAACCAATGCACTACCTTTATTATCATGTAAATAGATCCCAATCTATTGGTGCCAACGTAATTTGATAAAAGATAATTTTGGGGGTTGATGGTGGATGGTTTTTTATTGCCCACCTTGTAAAAATAATGATTTTCCTTTGTATTTTTTATGGAAACTCTATTTCAAGTTTATATTTAATGAAATTCCTAATTATTTTGACTACTCAAGAGTTTCAAAACCAAGGAAAAGGATGTGCGTAGGATAGACCAAGTGCACATCATGCACATAATTAGCTTTCAAGAGTCTATATCCAAAAGCCACATCAACCTAATATAATCCCATCTACAGTGAATGATATTGTATAGATTAAAACTTTGCATGCACCTAAGGCACTTACTAACACCCTCATCCTTCATATGAGTAAGCTTTCCAAAACTAATGTTGGAGAGGGTGAATATGGGGATGCTCTAGTTAGAGTTGATGCTCAACCACACCATTATATATCTTGTGGTGATATATGAACTAGACCTTTACATGAGTATGGTGGTCCTTCCAAGGGCTATATTTTATGGTTATTAATAACATTTTTTTGAACATATGTTTGGTTTAGAGGTCTTGACTTCACCTATGTGGTTATCTTATATATTTGACATGTTGAAAAAATAAAATAAAAATTAATAATATTTGACATGTTAAATTTCACACACACACACACACACACACACACACACACACACACACACACACACACACACACACACACACACACACATTTAAAAGATAATAATTAATTTGGACCCTTTTTTAATTATGTCTCCTAATACTACACAATTTAGGATTTTGAACCTGGTGATTGTTGGCTCACATAATGCAATAGAAGAGTTTGGGGTGGTAGTAACACATGAAGAGGTCTTGGTAGGGAGATGTGGAGTAGGGGAAAAACTAGTTTGTGGTCTTGAGCAGGCAAGAGTGGCAGTGGAAAAGTTACAGGTGATGTTTATAGCATTTTATTTTGAATCTAATGGTGGCCATGCATTTTGTTTCACCTATATTAGAGACACCTCAAGTTCAAGAAGTTTGGGAAAGGTTGTGAAGGTTCTCAAACCATTTGCTAATGTGTCTTTCTAATTAGAGCAGATGGAAAAATTAGAAATGAAGCCTATGAAAGTAGTAAAAACTAGTCTTTGACTTTCCTTTGGGGATGAGACACTTGAATAAATACTTAAAAGTGAGGATTAATTTGTAGATTTGACTATTTTTGACAAACTTATCTACTTTGCATAAGTGGGTCTCTGAATCATGGTGACCATTCATGAAGGATAGCATGGAGATTTACCCCTATGTTATGGGTTTTCTCATTATGGTTTTTAAGTCCTTGAAAGACCAAAACTAGGTGTTTTAAGATAATACTTGGAGCTGGGACCAACATATTCTCTTCATGAGGCATTGGTTCCCTTATTTCAATCCTCTCTTGGAAACCCTCACCACTAAGGATATTTTGGTTCAATTTTTATACCTTTCTCTCCAATTACTATTTGCATCTTAAATTTTGAATATTGTTAGTGGTTTCGAAATTTTTTTGTTGGTGGACATTGATACTTAAAATTTTAATCATACCACCTACGTGTATATCCTAGTATACATGGATATTTCACAAGATATTTTAGATACTATCAAGTTGAAAGTCAAGGATCGTTACTAGATTCAAACCCTTGACTATGAAGGACTACCTTTGATATGTCAAATATGTTTTTTAAAAATTCATTTGTCTTTGAATTATTGTAGCTCCAAGTAAAAGGTGGAATATTCATGGTGGAAGGATGCCTTTCCCACTCATATTATAATATTGGTAGTTAGTCCCCTAGATTCACTCGTGGGAGAAATGGTGACATATTCATCAGAGGCTCATAAGGCCCTTATGATTTTTGTACCTTTTTTGAATTATGAGAGAATATTACTAAGGATATTAAGGCAGCTTTGGATATAAAATTAGTTTTAGTTAAATTTTAAGTTGAGTCTAATAGCCCTCAAATTTAAGTTTTCACTCATTTCAAAGTTGATTTATAGATTTCATGGGACAGTGAGGACTAAATAGTGGGAAGGAATAAGAAGAAAGGGAAAATCATCCCTAAACCATATTATAGGAATCTTCACTACCACAGTGGGAATGGTGTTGGTGGGACATAATGGTTATCAGTGGAACATGTCTACAGTTGGGTAAGCATCTAGTTGGTCATGGTTGGGTTGTTTTCTTGGTTATCAAATATTGCCTCTTGGCTAGTTGGTTTTTTTAATTGGTATATTTGGTTTTATATAGGTTTCAAGGCCTCTCTTAGTCAGTTTTGGTTTCTTGTGTTTGTATGGACTTATTCCACTTTTTGGCACATCATGGTATTTTTAGATGTAGCCAAGGTTTCTTGTAATATTTTTTTTTGCTCAATGAAGGGGAAAGGACCCACCAACCCTTAATTACTTATCAAAAAATAATGTAATAATTAATTTACATATAAAATTAAATAATATATATATGTAATTTCTTATGTTCATGAGGAGATAGTCCCATCCTTATCACAGCCATATTATGGTCATCCAATATTGCTTATATTATTGTTACCCAACCATTGTATACATATACATAGGTAATTTTTAATTAATATTATACTTAATGTACATATCTTTATGTGTGTACGTGTGCTCAAAAAATAAAAATCATATTGTGTTTATTTATTTGATAACCAAAGTGGAGACTCCTCCATCTATATGGGTGAGAACAAATATAGGCGTTGTTGTTGTGATTTCATATGTGTAAAAACTCACTGAGGTATGATAATTTATAATTTTAAATATATATTTATTTTAATAATTATCCTCTGTACTTGTGCATATATAACTAACATGAATGTATTGTCTACCTAGGGGTGTCTGATGACATTTGATAATCCCATTGAAATGATTAACAGGGGTGATGTGGTACAAAATAATTTCATTTTTAAATTTAGATATTACATTTAAATTATTTAGTCAATTTATTTAAATGTTATATATGTGTGGATAGGGTTCAACCCCTTTCATTATCATGATCATGGAACTAGATCTTGGTTTTTCTCCATTTCATACTCCTATGCATGAGACTTAATTTGCCATTGACCTTGTTGAGCATCAAAATAAAATTGAGTGTGACCATGAGATTAATGTAAGTGCATGTTTAAAAAAAAAATTGTATCATTTTAAAATTAAATTCTCAACTTAGTTGCATGTATAGTATGTAAATTTTATAATAATAGTTGTATATGAACATGTTTAGTTACGGGTGAGCTATGAGCGTAAAATGACTCATAGTCAGTTCTTGGAGGAATATATGGCATTTGAGGGATCACCATATACAATCAAGGCATCCAAGGGAGAGCTTTCTACAAGTAAGGCCAAGAGAGAGAGAGAGAGAGAGAGAGAGAGAGGGTTTTTTTTATGATTAGGATATATATTACATGAAGTACTTTATTCTATGCCTACATGGTAATATACGTCTTTTTGGAATTGTATGTCTATATAGAATTGACCCGACATTATATTATGTTAACTTATATATATATATATATATATATATATATATATATATAAAGGCATAATAGAATGTTAGTTCAATTCCATATAGACATATAATGCCAAAAAGGCATACATTTCCATATAAGATCACAACAAAGTACATCATGTAAAATGTATCCTAACCATAATAAAGACTCCCTCTCTTTGCCTTGATTGTGTATGTGTGTGTGTGTTATAATTTTTTAGAGGTCATCTTTATGTGTATATTTTATCCCAAATTATTATTATAAAACTAAATTTGAGGGTTATATGGCCATATTTAAGTTTTTTTGTTATAAAATACAATCATTTTTTAGGAGACCATATTAGATACAAGGTGAAATTTTACAAAGAGAATCAAAAATTTTAAAATATTATATTAACATTTGGGAAATACTAAATAAATAACCATCATCAAAAAAAATATGATAAATATATTATCTTTAATAATTTCTTGTTGCACAATTGAATATATCATTGTCATAAAAAAATTACATAACATGTAAGGTGGATATCTAAATTTATATGCCCTTAACCTATAGTACATCTAGATATATGTGTGTCTGACTTGTGCCTTACACATCTTTGTATTATCTTGTTTCATTTCTCTATGTTCTTAGTATGGTTGACCTATGGAATAACCATGGTTAATTAGAGTATATATAGGAGTTAGTGGTTAGTCTTTTATTATCATATTATTAATTATGTTCTTATTGTATTACTATGGAGGTTGCTCCCTTGAAGTGGCTCAATCATAATATTGAAGTATTCTACTCTTTCACCAATTATTGTTATGGATCTACTTAATATTCTCTTAATTTTTCCATATATTATTCTACTATTGTGAATCACCTAAGTAATTTCCATACAAGTGGTATCAGAGCATCCATTTGGGTAAGTTTTTGTGGCACATTTTTTTGGATCTAGTGTCTTGAGCACCAAAAGGCCAAAAAAACATAACTTGTGATCCAGGAGGATTTGGTTTTTTCATCACCATAGTTTTAATCATGAGGTTTTTTAACAAAAAAGAAAAAAACCATTTTTTTGGGTTAAAAATAATAATAATGATAAGTCTATAATTTTTTTACGTTATGAAAATTATTAGTCATTAGATTCATCTATCCAAGATGATCACAATGGTATATTATACTTATACACTTTTTTAGGTCAAAATTTTTCACCCTTATGCACAATATTAGTCTTTGGATTCTTTTCAATGAGATGATCATAATTTTGTATTCCATAAGTAAATTTGTTTTAGGCTAAAACCCTCCTAGGGTTCGTGTATGGATGGTATAAACACTCAAGACCATGGGAAAGGGTAAGAAACTCAAAAAATTCCTTAGTAGGATGGCATGGAATTTGAAACTTTAAATCCATCTATTTCAGAGGTAGTTTAGCAACTTAAGTCAGAGTTGCAGGGCATGGTGAAAAAAGATGATTTTGATACAGTTCAAGGGGACATTATAGGTTTGAGAGGAGACTTGGATAGTGTGAAAGATCAATTAAAACAAATATTTAGGCAATTATCCAACTTGTTTTCTCAACCACTGTAAAATACTTTCCACCACTTTAGTTTGGTTCTCCTACTCTAAATAATACCAATACTAATTTTGGCCCTAAGCTGATGTTGCCAAAAGTGGACCTATGTAAGTTTGATGGTAATGATCCACTCACTTGGCTCACTCAAATTGAAAATTTATTTGATCTACATCAAACTCCATGTTTTCAAAAAGTGGTTATGACCTCTCTCTCTATTTGGAGCCTGAGTCATTCATTTATTATCATTGGTTATGTGTTTAAAATAAAAATAAGGGTGTCTTGGTTTCATGGTCACTATTTTTTGAAGAGTTCTAGCTCCACTATCACAATAATGTCTCTAAAAATTACTTTAGTCAACTAGACAATTTACGTCAAACTAGGACTATCAAGGACTACATTCATCAATTTTAGAATCTCTCCTTACATGTGGTAGACATCACTAAGGAAACTCTGACTGACCCATTTTTAGGTGGCCTCAAAGATAACATTCAATTGGAGGTTTGCATGTTTCATCCTAGTACTATCTCTGAGGCCATACCAAAGGCATAGATGGTTGAGGAAAAATAGCTGATCAGACAAAGATCTTTCACCAATGTTCATGAACGCACATTTCCATCACCATCATTTCACCATCTTACTAGATTGACACCTTAACAAGTGAAAGAAAATCATGTAAAAGCTTTTTGTTTTGGTTGTGATATCAAATGGATTAAATGGAATCAATGTGATAAAAAGAAGTTGTTTATCATTGATGGTACAAATGATGAGGAAGAAGATGAGGAGGCTTCAAGAGAAGGGTTAGAATAACCTGAGGATGAATCTAAAGATTTGCAACCTACTATTTCTTTTCATGCACTTTCAGACATTAGTACTCCTCAAATTCTTAAGGTAGTGGGGTTCTTTAAGAAGAATGTGACTGTATTAATTGATTCTAGTACACATAAATTCATCAATAGTAAGTTGGTTTCTCATTTGAATTGTTGCATTTACCCAACTCTAGACTTTCAAGTCATGATTGTAGATGGTGGCACAGTCAATTATTCTATAAAATTTCATAGTATTAAGCTTCTTATGGGAGATTATTTCTTAGATTCCCCTATGTTTTCTATTCCCATGGGAGGAGATAACATTATTTTAGGAGTGTAATGGCTCACCACTTTGGGCACTATTGAGATGAATTTCTAGGAATTATTCATGAGGTTCCATTCATAAGGAAGGACTTTTAAACTACAAGAATTATAGGCTAAATCTCTACAATTGGTTAGTTCTCACCAGATGATGAAGATTCTCAAAAAAGGTGTAGAATGTTTTGTGGCATAGTTATTTTCCATGGAAGTTTAATCGACCAAGGAGCCTACACATCCTAATTTTCAAAAAGAGTTAGATGACCATTACGTTATTTTTGGTGACATGTCAAAAGGACTTCCTTCAAGTTGTGCACATGATCATGCCATCAGACTCATTATAGAAAGTACACCACCAAATATTAGACCCTACAAGTATCCCTATGCCCAAAAGAGTGAAATTGAAAATATGGTACAAGAGATGTTGGAGGTAGGAATCATATGACAGTCAAAATGAATATTCCTCCCTGATGGTCATGATGCAAAAGAAAGATGATAGTTGGAGGATGTGTTTAGACTATAGAGAACTCAAAAAATACACCATCAAAGATAAGTTTCCTATTCCATTAATTAATTATTTACTAGACAAATTTCATGGTTATATTTATTTTCCCAAGTTATATCTTTGCTCTGGATATCATCAGATTTGCATCCACAATGAGGACATACCTAAAACAACTTTCAGAACTCATGAAGACCATTATGAATTATGGTCATGCCTTTTGGCCTCACAAATACACCATCTATATTTTATAGTTTAATGAATACTATTTTTAGGCCATTTTTGAGAAAGTTTGTATTAGTGTTTTTTGATGATATCCTCATCTCTAGTAAAAATTGGTAAGACCATTTAAAGCATGTGAAACAGGTGTTTTCAATTCTAGAACATCAACTTTATGCCAAACCTTATAATTGTGTTTTTGGTGTCTAATAAGTGCAATAATTGGTTCATATTATTTCACATGAAGAATTGAAATTTGATCCTAAGAAAATATAAGCAATGATGGACTAGTAGGTTCCCAAGACCCTCAAGAACCTCCATAGATTTTTGGGGCTAATTGGTTACTATCGCAGGTTTATCAAACATTATAGTAACATTGTAGCCCACTCACTTATTTAATAAATAAATATTATTTATAGTGGACTAATTCATCTACCATAGAATTTGAATAGTTGAAAATGGTTATGTGCACATCTCCAATTTTTGTGACTCTTGATTTTTTAAAAGCTTTTGTTGCGGAGTGTGATGCATCAGGATATGGCATGGGGGTTGTACTCATGCAAGAAGGTAGACCAATGGAATTTTAAAAAATTTGAATTAAGGGGGAAAATAGGCTCAAACCAATATATGAGAAAGAGATTATGGTTATTTTGCATGCAGTGAAGTAATGGAGACCGTATCTGATGGGTTGTCACTTTCAAGTAAAGACTGATCATGATAACCTCATATTTTTTGGAATAATGCTTATCATCTAAAGAACAAAAAAAATGGATGACTAAAATGTTAGGCTATGATTTTGAAATAGTATATAATAAAGGAAAAGATAATATGCTTGCAGATGCCCTCTCTCAGCATGATGAATCAATTGAGGCATTATTATACACCATGACCATGTGGCAGGTAGTTTGACTAGAGGAAGCAAGATCAAAATGGGAGAATAATAGTTCTACAAAGGATTTGATTCAAAATCTTTTGTATGGTTCTAATAATTTTGAAAAAATTACATGGAAGGAGACCACATCATGGTATAAAGATAGATTATACCTTTGTAATCATTATCTCCTCAAACATAAAATTCTTTAAGAACTTCATGCCTCTCCACTTGGAGACATTTAAGGATTTTTGACAACATATCATAGAATCAATCAAGACTTCTTTTAAGGTGTACACAAAGGGGATGTTTATAAATATGTGGTTTAATTCATGGTATGCCAAGAAAATAGAGGTGAAACCATTAAGACCACTAAGTCTTTACAGCCTTTATGCATCCCTTGCCAGCATTGAGAAGAGGTTTCCATGGATTTCATTATGGGGTTACCAAGATATGAGGGTAAAAATGTTATCATTTCATGGATTGACTCACCAAGTATGCTCATTTATATCCTTATCACAACCATTTGTTACTAGTACAGTATCTTCTTCTTTTCTCAATACAGTTCAAAATTTGCATGGCACTCCAAAGATCATTATAAGTGATAAAAATCCCATATTTACTTCTAATTTTTGGACTTAATTATGATCCTCAATCAAATGGATAAATAGAGGTAGTCAAAAAATGTCTCAAAGGGTATCTTCATTATTTTGTTTCTAACAAACATGATAAATGGGTTCATTGGTTACCACTTGTTGAATGGTGGTATAACACTTCTTTTCACACTTTTTCCAAGATTTCTCCCTTTATGGCATTGTATGGGTATCACACCCTATCCATCACTTCAATTTTGATAGTGCATCCTAAGGTTTAAGCTTTTGAGTAACACATTCACCATCAATAGGAGGTGGTAGTCATTTTGTGAGATAATTTAGTAATGGCATAAAATTTAATAAAGTAACAAGTAGATCAACACTGTAGTGAGTGGAAATTTGACATGGGTGATTGGGTCTTTATGCATTTGCAAATATTTAAGATAGATGTCTCTGAAGCAATATAAAAAAGGTAAAAAGATATCACCTAAGTATATGTCCCTTACTAAATCTTGTGGAAAATTGGTAGTGTGGATTACAAGTTAGAATTGCCCCCATCCACTTGTATACATTTGGTATTCTATGTATCTTACCTAAAGAAAGTAATTAGACATAGAGTTTCCACTCAGACTAGGTTACCTAAACTAGATGAAGAAGGTAAAGTTATTCTAGAGCTTGAGGATATACTTCACATGTGCACTAAGTAATTACAGACCAGAGCCATTAAGTAGTATTTGATCAAATGGAAGAACTTGCATTCTAAAGATGCAACATGGGAGGATGAAGCATTACTATAGAAACATCATGGTTTGATTCAATGCTGAGGAAAATGTTATTTTTAAGGTGAGGGGCATACTATTCCCTTAACCTAGAGTGCATCTAGGGATATGTGTGGTTGACTTGTGGCTTACACATCTTCATATTATCTTATTACATTTCTCAATGTTCTTAGTATGGTCAAACTATGGAATAACCATGGATAAGTAAAGTAGATATACAAGGTAGTGGTTAATATTTTATTATCACATTGTGAATTTTTTTTGTATTGCATTATTGTGTAGGTTTCCCCCTTGAAGTGGCTCAGTCATAATATTGAAGTATTTTGCTCTTTCGCTAATTGTTGTTGTTGATTTGCTTATTCTATTATTAATTATGCCATATATTATTCTATTATTTTGAATAATCTACATAATTTCTTTAGATAAATTCAATCCTTGACTTCAATATATAGAATTAGTGGGTAGTGGATCTTTTCCCTTCTTTGTGGGGGCTGTAACACTATCAGGTTTTGTGATTCTAACATTTTTAGAAGTGGTCAAGAGTTTTAAAACCAACATTGTCCATTCATTTACACTTAAAATCAAATCCAATATCCTCTTTGTATAAGATGGTATTTATCTACTTTATCATCATTTTATTTCCTCTTTTTTCATTTTTATTAATTGAAATGTAGGCAAAAAAATGTGTGGTCAATAAAGAAAGCATGGATTATCTCTCTTCATATAATTTAACAAACATTAATATTTAATGTCTAAATTATTTCATTGACTTGACCTAGTGGAAGCATTGCATTATTTCTCAAATTTATATGGGTATAAATTTTCATGTTTCACTACATCACAAAAGATATAAGAGACTTAATATTGGTATCTATAAAAATGGACAAATTCTCATCTCTATGTTCAAGCCATTATTAGAGATATCCACCTCAAGTGATTTATCTCTGAAAGTTAGCATCACTATCATGGAATGGGTGGTGAATTATGTCTATAACCATGTTCTTAGCCTATGACCATGCCCAATTAGGATATGAAATACTCATTCTTAACTAAGGAATATCCTTCCCAATACAATAAAATTATAGTTTTCAAGTGAATTTCAAGCACACGTAAAAATAAATTCATAATTAATTTAAAATAACTAAAAAAAATTTAAATTTGTGTTAAGTAACTCTACTTTCACCTTACATCATGGTGATAGAACATTAGAGATAGATCCATTCTAGATGGTATAGTGATTAGTGAAAAAATTCAATGTTTATTTATTAAAGGGACAAGTTGTTGTCCTCCAACTAACACTTCCACTTTCATGACCTCCCCTTGAAAATAAATCAATTTAAATATGATAATATAGTAAAATCACACATGTTCCTAGGACCACAACCCCTAAAACCACCTGATTATGTGTTTTTATAGTTACTCCAACATGTAAAAACACTAATAATAAATGTTGTCAATTTTCAATCCATAGTTAGAAATCTCCACCTCTAGTGATTCATGGAAAAAAATGGCATCACCACCATGTTCGGGGTGGAAAATAACATATAGGACCAATTCATTTTCCTCTAATCATGCCCGATTAAGAAATGGAATTCTTGTTCTAGACTCAATAATGTCATTACCAATATGATAAAATTATAGTTTTTAGGCAAACTTCAGACATGCATAAAATGAAAACCATAATTTTTTTACATGAAAAAAAATAACCTTTATGTGCCTTTTGATTCCATATACTTTCAACCTATATCACAGTGTAAGAGATGAATCTGTCATAAATGGTATACTAATCAATATTGAAATGCAATTTTTATGTAGTTAAGAGATAATTTCTTTTCTTCCAACTGACATTTCTACTTCGGGGACATCCTTCACAAATTCATCACTTTCAACATGTTGAGATAGTAAAATTGCATGTTTCCATGACCAAGACCTTCAAATCCACCCAGATACATGTTTTTATAGTTGTTTTAACATGGAAAAACATTAACAATAAATGTTTTAAATTTTCAAGCTATAGCTATATATTTCCACCTCTAGTGCTTCATGGTTCAAAAATAACATCTCCACCATGTCTGGGGTAGAAAATAACATTTAGTATTAATTTATTACCCTCCAATCATGCCCATTTAGGAGACATAGTACCTATTCTAACCTCAAGAATGTCCTTCCTAATAAGTTAAAATTACAATTTTTTAGGTAAACTTTAGATGCACGTAAACAAAAATCCATAAGTATTTTTTATCCTTAAACTAGGTGGAGATTCCACTCCCATCTTCATCAACACATGTATTAACCATATAGCTTACTGTCAATTGATTTTATGATTTTCTATGTTACTAAATATTTTAAAATAGAGATGAACAAGTACAAAAAATGAAATGTACAACTTGCTAAACATGAACATAAAGTAAAGGATTGAACAAAGCACAATATAAACACTCAATTTTATCCTATAAAAAATCAAGGTGGGAAAAACTCTAGTGGGCAACTAAATGCACTTCCTTTCCATTATGCAATGCAAAAAGTATACAAGGTACTCCCATTAGGGGAAATATGGGTTTAAAAAGGGCCTTATAAGAACCCCATTTATTTCTTATTTATTAAAATATATTAATCAAATAAAAAATAATTCACTTAATCATATGAGTTAATTGGGGTCATTCTCACATTTAAAACTTATAAAAACACTTCACTTAATTGATTTTTTTCTTTTTTCTTGTCTTAATATTTTAATAAAAACATTCCATTTAATTTTCTTTTTCTTTTTTATTGTCTCAATATTTTTTATAATATTTTAGTTATATTTTTTCATGTACCAGTTCATTCCTTTTGGAATTCTCATCCCTTTCTCATCTATTCTTCTACAAGTAATATTAGTGGAATCTTGGCTTGGAAATGTACATCTATAATAGTTGATATGTGGAATCTCTAACACCTCCTTCAACTGAACCGTTATAAAAGGTGATCCTTTTCTAAAAAAATTTGTGTATATTTATGCAAGTACACAAAAATAATGATCCCAATGATGTGTATATTTATGAAAGTGTTAAATTCATCAGTCTTTTGAGCTTTATCCAAATTATGCTTAAAATTGAAATGCCAAACTTACCACATTAGCCAAATTTTATATGGGATGATAAAGCATTTGATTTTGATGTAGATTATTGTGATGATTAGGTAGAGTGAAAAGGGAAAGTCTTAAATTACGTAATTGTCAAAATTTATTCTCAACTTCGACAAGATTACTTTTGTAATTAACATGAAAAAGTCAAAACTTGCCAAATTTTATAAAAATTAATAATAAAACTTTAATTATACTAGGTCAAGTTGTTATGTAGTAGAAAATATATAATTTTGTGGGTGTTTACCTTTACAGGCCCAGGTTTGATTCTCACTGTAATCTATGAATCCCTAGACTGACAAATTCTAAGGGATTCGATTCTCCTTGTCCAAGAAAAAGGATTTATTATGAACAAAATAAAATTTAATGCTCATTAGATTCACTACAAAAATATATGAAGATACATAAAAATGAGTTCACCATAAACAATATTTAATTTTCTTTAACTAACCATTAGCCCATATTGTCTTAAAAATTTACAAAAATCTTGGATATAAACTTGGTTTCAGTGTGGCATTCAACACATTCTCTAAGATTCTTGAAAAATCTAATAGTTATCCCAAGGGGTGTGTTTAATAATCCAAATGCAGTTGGAAACTTATCACTATAGTGGAAAAGGAATAATTCTTTTTCCTCCTCCTCCACATTATTCACTATAAGTTTTGAATCTTTAAAATACCCTCCTGCCTTCATCTCCTAAGATAATTTCTCCAAATTCACATAGATCTCCTATGTCTATGGGTGTGATATATATTATACACAAAAAACATGTACCATTTTATTCCCTTAAATATAAATACATCCATCTATATTTTTTATTCCTCGATCTTTCATCAATCTCCTTACCATTTGAAACCTCACCCCACTTTCCCCACTTCTGCATAGATGTTTGAGCAAAGAACATAAGTCACAAGCATTTATAGGATCCAAATCAAAAATAAGAGCTGTTGTAAATACTCTTAACCTTATATTCTTATGTTCTCTACATGAAAAAATTAAACACATCCATATAACCATCATAGTTATGATTGGAATTTGATGATATAGTTTAGAGTTTCCTCAAGATAGCCAGCATGGCCAAGAAGGTCAATCATGCACAAATAATTATTAGTTATAGGCATAATGAAATTATATTTACTCATGCCATTAAATAATTTACATCCCTCATCCACTAAAGATACATCACTTCATGTTAATAAAACACAAGAAAAGGGTATATGGTCAGGGCATGTTCCAAAGTGCTTCATTACTTCAAATAATTTGAGAGCATCCTTGAAAAATCCATTTTGTGCATATATCCTACAATAATTATGTTCCATGATACTACATCTATTTGATCCATTTTGTTAAACCAATCCATGTGCCTTGTGTGTGCTACCACATTTTGTATACATGTCTGTTAGGGAATTCACATCTATGACATCTGAGTAAAATATGTATTCAATTATGCTTATATGGATGTCCATACCCTGGATTTAATTAGATAATATATTTAGGAATATTCATCATGGGTTGTATTTTATTCTTGTACCACTACACTTTTTATTTTATACAATAAAGTAAGAACGCTTAGTCAATAAGCAAATGATTACCACTGTTGAATGCATAGAATTGTTAATATAGTACTTTATTTTATTTGATCCTCATATACACATTGAATACTTGTAATCCTTGACGAGCATCTTAACCCCTACTCTTCCCACTCTATATATGTAAACTTGATATACATGATTATATTTTGACACTATCTGATAGTGAGTATAGTCTTGACTCATAGACATAGCTTAGTACATTGTCATAAAGGTGAATGTTCAAGGTATATACATGACTGCATTTGAGTAGTTGAACTAAGACTGTAATATCCATACTTAGACTCTTGTATTAGTTTTCATTACTAATTTTATACCTTTGCATTACTAAATTCGAACCAACTAAACATAACTCCTTTTAAGTTTTCTTCACCAAGAGAATGATCAAACAAGTTTTTAGGCTTATCAATTAGGCCTAAAACACTTAGTTTAAAAAACTCAATCATTTATATCTTGATTTTTGGGGATTTTTAAGGTATTAAACCACTCTATTGATTTATATGACATTAAAATCTATCATTCCACCAATTTTTAGCTTTTTAGAAGGGTTAAAATTCTAGATATTGTATTTTTTTCGGATGCCCTAGTTAAGCATGTATAGTGTCTGAAAGTGTAATTAAATGCATAATTTGAGTTG
>JARHVA010010716.1:0-137689 GCA_037957365.1 Torreya grandis | reverse complement strand
AAGTGTTGCCTACATAGCTTAAATAAACCTTAGGAAAATGTAGTTTACCTAAATGTGGGATAAAATGGAATAAAGAATAAAATAAAATAAAATAATAAGAAGTGATTAATTTGAATGACTTAGTTTTACCTATCAATGCATAGATGCTCATCTTGATTAGAATTGATACAACTAGAATTGTCAATGGGTTGATTTGATCAAGGAGGGTGGGAGGATTTACCAAGGTGAATAAGGAGATTTTTTTGTAGTACCATTTCTTATGATCTCCATTGATCTAATTTATGTTGTAGCACACAATGGTATACATCATGATATAAAACACCATAATGTCCTACATGTAATGTGCAGAAGGATCGACTCTTGATCTAAAAAATAATTGAAAATAATGTACCAATGATAAAGAACCATGATGACAACATTAACATATGAATATGGATGGAATTAAGTATCATGTGAAAGGAATCACCTAATGAATGCACATACACTAAGTAAAGGTACAACAATAAAATAAATAAATAGATAAACAAATGAACAACTAAGAAAAAAACACAGAAAACTTGAAATTAAAAGCAATAAACAAACATCATGTCATCAACCAAGTTAAAATCTATGTGTAAAGGCTCAATTTAATGATAAATAGGTGGTGCACCCAAGCAAGTTTGTTTTCAATGGAATGACATGTGGGGATAGCATATCTTGGTATAAACTGTATGCTTTGGTTTTTATCCTAATTGGGTGAAAACTACAAGCTTAGCTTAGAAGTGTGAATTGGACACCCACTATGAATTTTTGCCTACAAAACATATCAAGCATTGGTGACTAGGTTTAGATAAGATAAATGTTTTTATATTTTGAGGATTTATATCTCTCTAGGAGATTGTAAGCTGATTTTCTATTTTTTAGGATTTTGAAATTTTTTAAATATTTTTGGAAATTTTAAGGCATCTCAACTCAATGAAAAATTATGAAACATAGAATGGTCCAACTCATAAAATGATGAGAGAGTGGATTAGGTTGCTCATAAAATTATGAGATATTTCAAACTTAAAAGGCTCATAAAATGGTAAGAGAATGGAAAAGGGGTGACTGAGCTAACCTCAAAGTGAATTGAGCACTGCCTATATAGTCCCATTAGAATATAAAGTTACTGTAGTTATTCACTTGCAACAAAAGGATCTACCTAGGTAGCAGCAAGTTTATGAATTAGACAAATGAAACAACATATAAAAAGGATACAACAAGGTGATTTGGTAATGTGTGGTCAAGGTGTTGCTCCTAATTTTTTCATAGGAAGTTATAATGAGGAAATAATGACAGGTCAATGACATTAATTTTCCCAAAGGAAATTACAATTACTGTCACTAATAATGAAATAGAACATGACAATAATGAATAATACAATTGTGAAACCACTATCATACTGGTCCAAGATACTGTCTCTTTATGAAATACTAAATCAAATATTGAAATGTCACCTTAGTCAAATCATTGAAGGTAATCAAAGAACTAATGGATTCAAAATAAGGTAAAAAAAAGGGTGGGTAAGGGAGGGAAAAATAACTTTGGTTGATAAGGAAGGTATGGAATGAATGGTAAGGTGAGGAAAAGCACAAGGCAAGGCACATGGAAAGGTATGAAATAATAATAAGGTGAATAAAAAAAAAAAAAAGTCAAGGTAAATGGAAAAGTAAGGCACATGTTTCTATTATTCCCATTGATGTGGAGATGTTGATCTTGATTAGCATATGATACAACCAAATTAGTCAATAATGTGAATTATTAGCCCACACCTTTCTTGAATAACAACTCTATCAAGAACATGCTACTGATTTGAACTCTTATAATGTTTTTATTTGATAAGGTAAAAATTCCTTTGAAACCAGAGCTATGAACTAAGAAAATGAGGGTTTTTACAACTATACCCACATCTAAGAACAACAAAGAGGGTAATGTATCCCCCTGACTTCCAAGCATAACAAAAGGGGCTTTTAGACACCCCCAACTAGCCACAAGAGAAGTAAAGGTTCCCAATACCATGGTAAGACTAGAGAACATGAGGGTTTTAAGGATTCCCACAACCAAGGGTTTTAAGGATCTTGTAACCTATAAGAACAACAAAGAGGGTTTTGAAGGATCCCTCAACCTTTAACCAGTGGAGTAAAGGTCCCATGAACAAAGTAAGACAAGAGAACATGTGGGTTTTGAAGGCTCCCTCAACCTTTTACAAGTGGATTAAAGGTCCCATGACCAAATAAATACATAAGAACATGAGGGTTTCAAAGATTCCCACAACCATGGGTTTTAAGGGTCCCATACCCTGAATTGCATAAAAGAGTTGTTAAATGAATCTGGAAGGCCAGTCTCCTTCCATTGAGATTTCCTAGAGGGTACTACACACCAAAATAACCACTAGATAGGTAGGTATTCTACCACTAGGATCTTTCACATGGCCACTAGATAGCAAAATAATAGAAAGTGGGTTTGTCTTCCCACTAGTACTCACAATCTAATAAGGTACATTAAGAAGCAAATTATAGAACATAATTTCATCAGGAAAAGGTCTTATACTTCCTATTCCATCCACATAGCTTCCACCCAATTTAGTCACAGCTAGATGATTGATCTTCCCAAATAGATCCATAATATTTATAATAAAACATATTAGTGAGGGTTTTAAGGTACCCAGACTAGGGGTTTTGAGGATCTTGTAACCTTGTAAACATAATAGTACATTGAAATAGTGAATTTAAAAGGGATGCCACCCTTCACCATGTCATACTTGGGGATAATATTAGATAGAAGACCATCTAAAAGAGAGAGTCTTCTGCCACCTAAGACTTCCTCATGCCAAAACATTTTTTAAGGAACCAAAAGTGGACTCCTCTATTATCCACTTTAAAGTAGTATAAGATATTACCATATAGAAACCATATGAAACAGGGTCTTTTGCTACCTGAGATTCCTAGCTAGCCAAAAAAAAATTAAGAGACTGAAAGTGGACTCCTTTAACATCCACTTTAAATTAGTAAAAGAAGGATACAATAAAGCAAAGTCCTTATAAACCTAAAAAATAACTAACCACAAAATAAATTACTTTAAAAAGACTTAAAATGAAATTGAATAATCCATTATCTTAGAAATCAGGTGGAGTTGAAACATGAACTCCTACAACTTCCATGTCATATATCAAATAATAAGTAGTAAAAATGGTAATTCCTTCTTCAAAAACCATGCCATATAAATCACTAATGGGATAGGATCCACCAAATCCCATTATTTTCCAAAATAATTGTAGAGGGTAGGGACTCTCATCAAGCCTCCCACATGGGGTTTGTAGAAAAGTAACCTTGATGAGGGTGGAACTCCCCTATAAGCCCAAAACACCAAGCTAAAACCAACATAGGGATATGAAATCCATGCCCTTCCACTAGAAAATCCTCAAATGGATAGCGAATCCAAATAAAATATATATATATAAAATGAGAATGTAGGTCTCCCCTATTTTTATTGGAATCTAATAATGTTAATGTGATCTTCATTGGTCATTAATTTTGTTTCCTCCAAACTTCAAGACAATATGTCTTCTAGCCCCTACAAAGGAAAGTGAAACTAGGGATGGTAAATAAGGATAAATAGTAGATAAAATGTCTAATTTGGAAATTAAGAGGTGGATCATAATGGAATGTATAATTATTGGGTAAAAAATGAATATCAATTTTTTCAAGCACACATAATGTTGTTGATTCTAGATTCAACATAATTTTGGTTGTGATGGAGCCAAAGACTTTTAAATATGATCTTGATAAGACCAATTAATTTTTTTATTTGGGTATGAGGATAGCTACCATATGCTTATGTTATATAATGAAAGTTGTACTAATGTTATCTTTAATAATTTTTTCATCAAGAAATGAAGAACTATTGTTCTTAACTATTGGCACCTCGAGTAGGTTTTCACCAATAAACTTATCTTGATTGTCCCCTTACACCTCTTAGAAGGTTTCACTAAAGAATGTAAATTTTTGACTTTAATTGTCTTTCAGTGCCTCAAATAAGGTTTTTCTAAAGATGTTGATTTTGGAATTTGACTTCCCCATAGCACCTCCAAAAAATTTTCATTAGGATATTTTTCTTATTCTACATGAATGTGTTATTGATCCCCATGATATTCTATAAATGATATGTCATCATGGATGTAGTTCAACAAGGTATGATTGTATCGATTCTAATTGACACATGTGTGAGATGTAGTTTTAATATAATGGCTATATTGGGTGGTGGTAATGACATGTTGAATTGTAATGGAATGGTAAGAGGTAGCACACTTTTTGTAGAAGATACTAGGAGAAATCATATCAATGCTAAATTAATTATCCTAAAAAAATAGTGGAAGGATCACAAATGTGTTCAAATTGATCTACAAGGCATGTGTAACCAATGTGTTAATAAACATGAATGTTTCCTAATTCTAAAGTTGAGTTTGATTCAAAGTATTTTAAATCTAATGTTGAGACTAATGTTTATTCTACTTCTAATGATAAATATGCTATCAATTTAAAAATAGAACCTAACTTTAATGTTCATTCTTCATCCACTATTTTGATAAATATGTTATGTTCAATTTTTGGTATTGGATGATTAATGGATTGGGATTAAACAATGGGATCATCAAAAATATGCTTAGCTAAGAACTCCAAAGAGACCAGCTTGTCCAAGTGAATCTTCTCAACAAAAGGAAAATGATCAATAGGAAACTCCATAGAGAATTACATATCAACATGAGTCACCTTAAAAATAGGGAAATGGTCTAGATAATGATTTTCCCAAAGGTTTTTATAATCATTAGGGGAAAACTCAACAAATACTATCTTGTCAAAGTGAGAATCCTCAACCAAAGGGAAAGGACTAACAAGCAAATCTACAGAGATTGGCTTATCAAATTGAGGCTCCTTAAAAATAGGGAAATGGTCAAAGGGTAATTCAAATCAAGTTAACTTGTAAAAAATAAGCATTTCAACAAAAACATTAGGAATTGGTTGGTTCTCTTGGCCTTGGTTTATAGTTGGCTGCAAAACCTCATACTTGGACACATCTTGTTTTTAATTTGATGGCTCTTGGAGATGTAAGGATAGGATATATTGTGGTTCAAAGATAGGCATGGATTTTATAAAGTGGGGGAAGGTTGGTAGTGGATGAATAATGACCTATGGCTTAATAATGAGCTCCTTATAAATATTTTCATCAAATATGGGCTTAACAAAGGTTGGTTATGGGTTTAAGATGGTAACTATGATCTGTCTAGTCACACTTGTGTAACCTTATTGGGATAATTCACTAATATATTTGTTAGTGCCTATAATGGTAATGAATGGGTGATGAAAATATTGGTTTCTAATATAGGCCAAAGGAGGAGGGCATTGAATGATAATGAATGGGCATTGTGAAACTTGGTTGCTAACACAAGCCGAAAGATGAGATCCTAGAATGGTAATCCTTGGGTGTTGTGGATCTTGATTGCTAATGTAAGATAAAATATAAGGGCCTAGAATGGTAATATTTTGGCATTTTGAATCTTTGTTTCTAATATAAGACATAGGATAAGGGTCTAGAATGGTAATCTTTGGACATTACAAAGCTTGGTTACTAACACAAGCCAAAGGAGGATTATTGGTATAGGTCATACATTAAGTACCATTATTATTTGAAGGGTGAACTTGATACATCAATTATCCAAAATGAGGGTGATCACAACATATTATAATCTATGACTAGGTTTGGAAATTGGCCTAAAAAGAGAATTCTTGGTCTAGGTCTAGGTTTGAAAGTAACATTAGTCTAGGAATAGGTTCTCGATCTATTGTTGTAAATGGTTTAAAATTGGCCTAGGAATGGAACTCTCCTCCAAAAAATTCTAATGATAAACTTTGTCTAAAATGTTCTCAAGGTCTAATGTCTAATGTCTTGCATAAATGGTAATTTCTAAATCTTGATTTTGGTAAAATGTTTCAAAAAACTCTAATCTAGGTCTAAAAAAAAACATTTCTAGGTCTTAGGGAACAAGGCACAAATCTAGGATCAAAATGGCATAAACACACTCTAAAAACTATAAAAAATTCTAGGTCTTTGGAAACATAGCACAAAGCTAGAATTGAAACAAACTTGGTCAAAAAATGAAAGGTAAATGCTTGGTATTTAGGAACAAGGCATAAATCTAGAGTTGAAAACACACTTGGTTGAGGTAAAAATGGCAAGCCAATTAATCTAATAATTTGAAACACTTGGACTCAAACTAGGCACATGGATTTAAAAATAAACTTATCCATTGGTAAAAAAACATTTGGACCTTAGGCATATGCCTATAACTAATTGGGAAATTCAATCTCAAGTAAGAAAAAATAAGCATGATGCATAAAATATTCAAGCCCAACTGATAAGCAAGAATTAAATTCAAACTAATATCACTTAAGGTTCTACTTCAAAAGATAGTTTTGACCTTAGTTCTAAGCAACAAAAAAAGACACAGGATGCACAAAAAAGAGACTACTTCATGAATCTAGGAAAAGAAGTCTTTAAAACAAGCAAGGAATTAGTCCAAGTTACTTAATTCAAAATTAAGAGGTAAACATATAAGCCAAAGTTAAGCAAGGCCTAGGTATAAACCACTCAATGTTTGAATCTAAACTTCAAAAGACAAATTTCAAATTTGGTTTAGAAGACTTGGGTTCTCAAGTAGATAAAATTCTAGACCCAAATGGACAACATAAAGACACCAATTATTGTCCAAAGGCATACTTGGTTTCTAATTTCATTTTATAGAAGGTAAATTTTTGAGATAATATGAGTAATTTAGTGACACTATCTCACTCAAAAGGTATGCCAATGTTTTTTGTCTCAAAACTCAAAGGCAAAACCTTGGGATGAAATGGGCAGTGTAACAACACCCCTTTTAAACAAGTGACACACACAAATGTTTTAGAAAATATCTAAGATAAAGTGTGACATCAAAATGGGATGTATAACACCTCTTTAGGAAAAAAATTCTGTATAAACATGTGGTTGGTTCATGACTTTTTTTGACATGTTTTTGATAAACAAAACAATTTTAGAATCAAAACAATGCAAACAAAATAAAAGGACATAAAAACACTTAATTATATTATCATATTCCTAAAAACTAACAAGGTTACTTCTTATTGTCAAATTATATTGATATACTCCTTTTTGAGAGTAAATAATTTGTTAATCTAATATATTTATATTTACATGAAAATTAGGGGCCCTCTCTTTCCTCAAGAATTTGTATGTGACATGAAACTTCAAGCTACTTACCTTGCATTGACAATATTTTGTGACAAGTGGGATTTGTCTAAAAAGTATAAGTTTTGAATGATATATATGGTCCCATATATGTGGTTAACATTAGGTTGAAACATGTCATTTGCATCCTAGATAATCAGCTTGTTGTAATAAGGTCTTGTCCTTTTTACAACCACTACATTTGTCAGATTATTTAGTATAGTCCAAATTAAGCCATTATTCTGAGGTAGATATTGATAACAGAGTTAGTTTAACCACTCAAACTAACATCTCAATGAGTTAACCTCAATTTATATACCCCAATTTAGAGTGGGATTGAAATGATGTTAGGAGATGAAATCCTAGTTCAACACTTTCCTTAATAACTTATGGGGAGGTGATGAAATCCTGCCCACAAGCCAAGTGTATAAAAGAAATAAATAGAACTAGAAGGACTTTAAAGATCATTATTTGAACCACCTAAGTTATTCAAACTTGGGGAGAGCATAGATGAAGTTATTTTTAGGCTTAGACTAAGAAGCAAGGCAATGAATGATTCAGTTTTGGTCACCTAATTTCCCTAAAGAGGATGGGGGAGAACATATGCGCTAAGTCCAGTTTGTAAAAACACATAACAAATAAAAATGATAAATAAGAAAGATCTTAAGAAAAATTAGTGTAGGATTTATGTCGATTTTAAATAACTAATTGAAATATAAAGTGCAATTGATCCCCTTGTATTTGTTGTTGATTTTTAAACTTTGAAAAAATAAAAATAAAGATATTAGACAATTTTAATGCACCAAATGTAAGTATGAAAGAATTTTAAAGTGATAAAAATCCTCATTTATTAGCCTTGGGTCCTACAAAAATCATTAGGTGGTTTTCTTTTATTTTTTAATCCAAGGTGATTTTCATGTAAGTTAGCTCAATAAAAACACAAAATCAACTCTTTGGAATGATTTCATAGTTACGTAGTAAACTACAAATTGTGAACTTGTTCAATAATAAAAAACATAGACAAACCTTAATGTAAAAAATTATAGTGGGTGATTTCTCAGTTACCAAATGATTTCACAACTTTTTTTGATGATTTCATGACTATGATGGCAAATTTTGCATTAAAGTAAATAATTTCACAGTTCAGGGAATAATTTCATGATTCAAATAAACTTGCAAGAAAACATATAAAGAAAAAAATGATTTTGTAGTTTTTATGAAAATTTCATGGTTAGGAAGAATGCTTTATCCTCTTGGAAAAATGAATTTATAGGTCACCATAGTGAATTTGTAACTTCAAAATTCCATCAAACTACCCAAAAATGCAATTTCGTTGTTGAAAATGATAATTTTACTATTATAACAGACACATTCATTAATGCAAAATAATTTCACTGTTATCTTAAAAAAAAGAAATATATTTATTTTCTTGTGTGATGAATTCACATATTTGGTTGATAATTTCACTATTTCTAAGATTAATTTCATAGATTCACAGGGTTGAGTTTAAACTAGAGAGATTTCATAGTTTTTAAAGATGAATTCATAGATTTGGTCAATGATTTCATGATTTACCTCATTGAATTCACACTTATGTAGTCATTGATTTTAAAATATATATTAATAATAAAAAAATAGAAAAGTTAGCAAGTAATCAATAAATTAAGCTCTATAATGAAATCTTCTTAGCTCCAAAAAGCTCCCAAGATACTCCATTCATGTTTATGGGGTGTGTGGTCAATCCCATTAGGCATGCCATTATGTAATAAATAGGAATACATAGAGGGTATATTAATATGGTGTTAGTATGAAATAAAATAAAATAAAACACACTAATAAATACTTACACCTCTATCCTAGACAATCAAAGAGATAGTGAACTACACAAGTAGCTAAAAAATTAAAGCAAAACAAAGAAGTTTACCTTCTATGAGATCAAGTGTTGTGTGTTGGAAATGAGTTAATGTGCTTGGTTGTGTGATCAATAATTATATGTAAATGGAGCTCCTTGAACCACCTCTCCTTGTAACCTTGGTAATGTTGGATTTGTCTTTGGCTTGGCTTAGCAAATGGGCATGGTAACACTACATCAATAGAAGCTTTACATGATATATTTTCACCAAGAGAGCTTGTTTAAAAATGGGTGAAGCCTTGTATTTATAGTCTTCCAAATTAACCCTAACTCAAGTGTGGTTAGGTTTAGTTTAACCATGGTTAGCTCTGGGAGGGGACAAGCCATTAATATTTTCAATTAATAGGCATGTTATGAATAAAGCTCTAATGTTACATATTAGATTAATGAACTATATCCTATAGTACAAGTAAATAAATGTGGAAAACAAGATACAAAAAATATACAAGAAATAAAACACATTACATAATAGATTATGTGGAAACATTTCAATGTGTAAGGAAAAACCATGAGCAAAAGGGTAGCTTTCAGACTTCATTATTAACAGTATAAACTCTCTTATACAATATATCCTCCAAAAACTCCTATAGTGATTAAATACAAAGCACTAAATGCTTCCAATTGAAGCATTCAAGTTGTGAATCAAGCATAATCTAGCCTATAGGATCCAACCTCTAAGCATTCAAGCCTAAGGCTTCATGGATCCACTAATTATATGATTTACAATGAGAGAGATAATACATATTTATGCATTTTAAAATAAGAAGGGGCTACAGAATGAATAGTGACACCCAAAAATGTGCCACATTTGGTGAACATGCGATCCTCAATAGTCTTGGTGTTGTATCCATGTGAAAAAGTCTTCAAAGGTAACTTCACTTTAGACAAGAACATGTGCCACCTCCATTTGGCCCTTAAAACATTGTCTCCCACACACATGTGAGGTAAATCTAATATAATATCTTTCTTGTCTTCATTTTCCATGTGACCACATGAGTTCAAAATATTCTTACAAACATATTTTGACTATCTCCACACATGGGAATCATGGGGTCCCTTAGAAATTCAACCCACACCAACCCTTTTATCTTTTCCACCATATAACACAACCCATGTGACTTGGTGAAGTGATAAACCCCACTTCTATCATATTAATTTGATCACTCATGGGATACCCTTCATGGGCCCCTACCCCATCACCAATCAGCCACATCACTCACAAGACACATCACTAACCATCCACATCACTAGTAGGACACATCATCATGAATAATGACAATGAATAGTTATTTTGAATAGTGATGTCACATCCCAAAATACTCCTACTTGAATTCAATATACATTGGATTTTATTACACTTGAGTAATCTTCAACCAGTTGCTCACCAATGCCCTCTACTACCCTAACATAAACCTAATAAAAGTTTTCTTATGCTACTAAAATTTCTCTAGCCTGATTAGCTTTGGCACTATTTGTGGTTCCATAGTAGATTATAGCACTAAAGTGACAAATCACTTCCCCACACATAGACCAATCCTCTAATTAGTATTCATCAATAGACCACTCACAACTCACATTTCTTGGGAATATCTAGTTTAGTTATCACTATGGTAACATGAGGCTTCATACTCATGATGAATCTACTACACAAGACAACATCTCTTTTCTTCTTCTAGAACACTCTTGGGAAGACAACTCAAAATTCAAAAAAGTGGGGTACTTCCTTGCTTTCCCATCCTTATACAATTGAAGCCTTGGTTTAATCCTCTATACCACCTTTATTTCATGTGTTTCTACTGAGCCATAAAAATGGTGATCATGTTGGGGCCTACATGCAACATATCAACAAAACATTTTGGATCTCCATAAAGATACTAAAATTATTGTACTACATGTGTAGTACAATAAATAACCCATATATTTATTTCATTAACATGGAAACCATCAACACTTTTGCCTCAACTTTTTCTATCTCTCTCTAAGAGACATCACCATGTAGGAATCATGCTGCTCTAACTCCTTAAACAATAACTAGTACACATATCACTCTTGATAGTAGTGAGGAGAGAAGATCTCATAGAAGTGAAAACCAAACTTCTCCACATATACTTTAAGCTATTAACATGACACAAGTGTACCAATCACAGCTCTAGGGAATTCATCGTGCTACTTAGTGCATCACTGCACCTACTAATTTTTTGATCCTCAAGAATGTATATGAAATGCATCATGCTTTACCCAATGTTTCCACAACACCAAATCATGTGCCTCTAGTATTAGTCCATGCATCAATCTACCTATATAATGTCATAACTATATACACAACACTCAAACACCTTGAGTTATGTGGTCAACATTGGACTTCTCCTTCTAGGAACACCAGGTCTCACTTTTTCATCTGTATCTTAATCTTCCTCATCCTCAACCACTTCAAAATAGGTAAAAATTCAAGTTTATCTATACCTCCTTCCTTTTCATGTATTTTTTTAATATCTCAGCTAACAACATGTGGTCAGTAGGGTACCACATTATACACCCCTTCTATTTATTTAAAAAAACCATAATAAGGTCATACCTTGTCTTTAACCACTTCCTCCAAAGGAATGCATCTTGCTCTTTAAGCTGTAGAGTTGCTTCTCCATAAAAAAGAACATTGTGTAGGATGTTCAATTTTTTATCAAATATTTTTTATCTTTCTCATTTACTCATCAACATAATTCTCATTAGTAACATGAAGAGATTAGGATCTTCACCAAGAAATCCTCCACCTTGATCCATAAAGAGATACCTTCCCAAAAAAACTTTTTTTTAATTTTTTAATCTCTTGAACTTGGTCTCTCTTCCTATCACAATATATTCAACTTGTACACAATGATTTAATAATATAAAACACTCACAAACATGGAGTTTTTCACCATGGCTCTGATACTAGATGTTCGAAATCAAAGATTCAAAACCAAAGCTCTAATACCAGATGCCAGGAATAAATCTCTAATACTACATGTTAGATCAATGAACTATATCCTATAGTACAAGTAAATAAATGTGAAAAATAAGCTAAAGAAACATAAACAAGAAAGATGACACATTACAAAAGAGATTATGTGGAAACCTTATAATGTGTAAGGAAAACCATGGTCAAAATGGTAGTTTCTATAATTCATTATTAACAGTATCAACTCTTTTCTATAATAACTCCTCCAACAACTACAATAATGCTTACATACAAATCACTCAGTGCTTCCACCTAAAGCCTTCAAGTTATGAACCAAGCATAATCTAGCCTACAGTATCGAACCTCTAAGCATGTAATACCAAGGCTTTCATGGATCCACTAATTGGATGATTTACAATGAGATATCTAATGCGTATTTATCTATTTTACAATAAGAGAGAGAGAGGGGAGAGTGAATGAATATCAGGATCCAAAAATGTGCCACACTTGGTGAACATGTGATCCTCAATAGTGGTGGTGTTGTCTTCATGTGTAAAATTTTTTAAAGGCATTTCCACATTAGATAAGAACATGTGCCACTTCTATGTGACCTTAAAATAATTATCTCCCACACACATGTGAGGTCAATCTGCTATGGTATCTTTCTTATCTTCATTATCCATGTGACCACATGAGTCTAAGAGATGCTTGCAATCATATTTTGACTATTTCCACACATTGAAATCATGAGGTCCCTTATAAATTTGACCCAATCCAACCTTTTTGTCTTCTACACCATGTGACTATTAAGGTCAAATCCATGTGCCTTGGTGGAGTGATACACCCAATTCCCATCATATCAACTTGATCACTTGTGGTATACTCTTCATGGGCCCCTACCACATCACTAATCAACCACATCACTAACCATCCACATCACCAACATGCCATATCATCATGAATAATGACTATGAATAGTGCATGTGAATAGTGACTTCACATCCTAATAAGGTATGGCTCAGAAATATAGATATTTGTTTTATATTTTGTGATTGCTTGAAAACTCAAAAAAGATGATGTCATGATGATGACATCATTTTATATATATGTGTGACATCATGATGATTTCATCAATCTAGATTTATGAATTTCTAAAAATAGAAATCTAATAATTAATTAGCCATAGGATTTTCATCTATGCATTTAATTGGGTTTAAATAATTAAGTAATCCTAATCAAGTTAATTTCCATTTCTAAATTTTGATATGTCATCTCTCACACATGGTCGAAAAGGTCAATTTCTTAGGTTTCACCTTGACCAAAGATGAATTAGAGTAAGATGATGATTGTGTATAGAGTATTCCCTAGTTATGGATACATTGATGCAATTTAGAAGATGCACATGAGGTGTGTTGATGAATCATAACATTTCAGTGATTTATAGGCTATGCTTTCATTGTTTGTAAAAAGTCACTCTAATGTCTATTTAGACATGTAAGTGTCCAAAAAGGAGTGTCTACAATAAATATTTTATATAATCAAATACATGTAATCCAAAATATATATAGATATGCAAATAAATATATAATTTATAAACTTCTCAATCAAAAAAAATCTTTGTAGATAAGGCCAATTATTGATGAAATAGGATATAATCTCGAATCACAAGGAACATGAAATGTGGATATGTTAGTGATCATTATCAAATCCAAAAAAATTTGGTGTTTACTATTGTCATTCACCATGACTCTATTTTTTATTTATTGTTTTATTATAATCTTAGCTATAATAACTTTTTAAAGTTTATTGTCAACCACATGAAGTTGTCAACTAACATGCATACCTCAAAAGAAAATTCCATACATACCATAATTATTATTGGTTAAAGAGTCATGAATTGATTGAAGAGACATTTATTAAGAGTGCATGGTGTGACATTTTAAGTTTCATATCTTAAAATTATTGTATGGCAATGATTTATTTTTACTTTGTACATTTGTTTGTGTATAGTTAATTTTTTTCAAATCAAGTAATATTGATATTTTATTTTATTTTTAATATTTATGGTTAACTATTTTTGTGGTATTTAGGTAAGGGAATAGCCTATTCAAATATGGAATAAACTATTCTAAAGTAAGTCAATAAATAATTCAGGTTTATAATATTATGATAAATATGTTGACTCTAAGAATATGCTAAATATAGAAAATTACAATACCAATAAATATTTTGAAATTAAAAATGCAAATGATAAATAATGTTGATATAATGAAATGATCCATAGAAATATCTAACGTGCATAAGTGTGGAAGAAGATAATTTGAAGGTTCACCTCAATTTGTCAGATCATATAAATGAGCTCTCTATCAAATAGGACACTAACATCAATGATTTTGCATAGCTTAAATCACAAATATTTTTATATAAACAATAGTTTCACCTATTAGGGTTGATTATCAACTTGTAGGTTATTAGTTTAGATCACACACTTAGTTTCCCAAAATTAGTATTTTGCTCAAAACCCTAGGTCCTCAACATTAGGTCATTTCATCATACGAAACAAGGGTTAGTGGGATCAAATAAAGTCAAGTTGATCTCAAAGGCTCCTATATCAATTATCACTACCTATATAACAATATACTTTGAAGAGGGAATTAGACCGATGTAGTTATTCCCTTTAGGGGGGTTTATGTTGAAGTATTATATAATATGCTATGTGTGAGTATATGTAGTGATATAGATTGTAACTTAAAAAATACTACTCATGGTCTGATCTTTGAAGAATTCAAATCTATAACAAGATTACACATATGACTATTTTGGAAATAGGGAAGAATATGGTAGTATATCTCAATTGTGTGAATGATTTTAAAATGTAGTTTGAGATTGAGAGGTGTTTTCTAGATGATTAATGAGTGGATTTAATTTTTATTTATACCACACCTTTTTAAATAATCTCATGAGAGGGATAAATAAGATGAATAGGTTGACTTGTAAATGTCAAAATATTTACAAATTTGATTGTTTGGAAGGTAGGGATACTGGTATCGTATTTGGGACATAATGTTGATGTTAATATCCTAACATGGATACAAGTGTCATACAAGGTAGGAAACTATTGAGGATATATAACTACTTGTGTAGGATATAAATCACATTTTATGTAGACTATAGGCTATAGGTGATTTGTGTCATTAGAATAATAAGGTCGGAATATATGATAATTAATTAGGCACAATGATATGGTAAATGTGATCCTTTAGGTGATGATAAGGTCATAAACTTAAAGGTTAAGCCATGATTAGTATTTTAAAGTGTACAAGAATAATATTTCATATCAAAATTAGATTTTAGTATCTACATTTTTTTCTCCTTTAATCGAGAAATGCATAAGGATGAAATTACTAGGTTAAAGTAAATAAATGTGTACCTTGGTGTGTTTTTTAAACCACATGATTATGAAAGGTTAATAATGTTAGTATATAATCAAAATTAAATACACATAACATAAACCCTAAGTATTATTCATCATATTGGGAAAGTTAAATAAAGAGACAAATAAACAAAATGGAAGAGAAATCAAATAATTATACCTTCCCCTTATACTATGTATGATTGGATGACTATTTAAAAGAAATGGTTGAATATTTATTAAGTATTTGACAACATTATTTTTGACCAAAATCCTTGTTGAAGGAGAGGGATGCACCTTCTATTTATAGGTTTTATAAGTGAATATGGACCATCCATCTTAGATTGAGATTAAGGGTAGAGAATGAGTCCTCACCTTCACAAATGTTAGAGGTTCAATTTATGAATGTATGGAGCATGTAATAAAATAAAATTAAGAATACCTTGAGTGTGTAAGAGGGATTTAAGATCATGTCATATCTCTTACTTACACACCATCCATTTATCATTCAATTACCTTATGATTTATCTTTTTTAGGCTTATGGAATATAATCCTAGGTTGATAAATAACTAATTAATAAATGAGGGAATAAAATAATATAGTATCCATATCCACTAATTTACAAAATAATTGATTTTTTAAATATTATATAAATAGAAATGAATTATAAAATGTGTACTTAGCTGTAAAATATGATTGAGATAGATAAGTGGTAGGCTAGAAATGATGCAGGAGTAGGGTAGAGTATCAATAGTGGAGAACAAGTGTAAAAAGCCTCTTCTAATAATAGTGGCCCTCTTTGCTAGTATCACATTATTTCATTGACCTTCTATATAATGATAATGACCCTATGTAAGTAAAGTAGTGAAATTCTAGGTAGATATTCACTTTATTTTAGGAAGCATATACCTGTGTGATCTAGACCTAGATCATCACATGTTTTACACTTTGATTGTTTTCATTGTAAAATAATAAGCCTCCATGATTTTTAGGGTTTTTATGAACACAATTATAATGAGAGTTTAATTATTATGGTAGGATGGATGTGGACTCCACACCCCATGTGTTGAGAATTTCCTATATACAAATACCTTGAAATGGGATCTAACCTAATGTAGTTCTCCCAATATAAGTGATGGTTCAAGTGAGAGTGATGATAGTATGCATGATTATGAATAATAATTTTAATACTTTTAGTATGAATTGAGAATATAAACCTAATTAAAACTGAGAACTAATCTATTTTAGATGGATATATGCATAAATATGGGTAAATAGGGATCAATAACCTTAATTTATAAATTGTTATGAACTTGCTCATGATAATTTTTATATATGATAAATGAATGGGAGTGTTATTTATATAGTATTTTGATGATCATCGAGACAATGAGTCTAGGCTGATCTTAATATGCTTTGAGAAGTGAAAAAATATCTATTAGGGGAAAGGGAAGATAAGGGTCAATAGTGCGACCTTTTTTTCCAATAATGCACTATACTATAAAATATTGGGTCTATGTTGTTGTCCAAGTGGATAAAATGTGTGAAAAAGGGTTGGGATGCCTAAGTTATGGCTCAATGTGTCTCTTGGTATATTTGGGCTTGGACTAGATGCACATAAAAACTAAAAAAGGATCAAAAGAGACCCTAAGATAGGTTTAGGGCTAATCTAAGGATAGAGTGGTCTCAAGTGACACTTATTGCATTAAAATGGAATTTTATATGACAACATTTTACCCCCCTTTATTCTATAAATGCATCAAAGTTAAATGACTAGGATAGAGGAAAGATAAACATACCTAGACTTACTTATGATGCAAATCCCAAGAATGAGGGTTTGAGTCTATGAACTCTGCTCCATCATGTGTCCTAAACATGAAACATATATGAATCAATTCATGCTTAATAAATATCAAAAGTAAAAATAAAACTAGGTAAATATATGTGTGTGAGAGAGGAAAGGAATAAAAACACCTCATTAGGAAAGTTAACCAATGCAAAAAACTAGTGAAATCCTGTGTGCAAGTAGATGGTGGTCAAATGGTGAATATATTTGACTGAGTTGATGGATTGCCTAATCCCGATATGTGGGTGGCTCAAGAAATCAAGTTGGACTTGAATCCATCATTACCCACCCTTATTTTATGTATCATAATATGTGAATTAATTTGATTGGATTGATGGACTATCCAACCATATTATGTAGGTGGTTCAAGAACTTAAGTAGGTCATGAATCCATCATTGCATACCCATGTATAGTATAAAAATCTAAAACTAGAATTATATGGTCTTATGAAGCTATATAAGATGGTACTAGGCCACTTGAGAACTTTGAAATGTAAAATAGATCAAGGACCACTTAGTACTTTGAAATGTGAAATGGCTTAGGAGCTACTCGAAAACCTAGGAATGCCAACCACTATAGACTAAATGAGGAATTAATTTTGTGTAATCCTAGTGCATATGGTGTCTGAAATATATAACATGGAATTTTCATTTCATCTAAGAGATCTAGTGCAAAACTAAGGATATATAAATGTGCCACACATATATAAGTGTGCAAAACTAAGGATATATAAATGTGTCTATGCATATCTAAAATTGAAATGAGAGTGATCATGCCATGCATGATACCCTTAATATATTAAGACCCAAGTAATTTTGTGTATAAATTGAATATATAGTGAGCATAGCTGATAATGTTTTAGTAAATCTATGAAAATGTGAATTTTATTGTACCTTTCTGATAATTCCAATTTTTTATTTTTTGAGGCTAACATTATGGGTGGACTATAGTATGTAATTAGAAATGCATCATGTCCATAAATTAATCCTAGGTCAGATGGGATAAATCACACCTATGCTTCTAATTGGGGGCATATAATTATTAACCAGGAGCATGACCAATGTGAGGATCCACTAGACCCAATTAGGGGATCACTTGTCACAACACATTGTATGAGGTAGTGTTAAAAATCCTATAGTATAATGCAATCACATAATAACCCTAAAAGAGTCCTATGATTTAATATTTCACTAATATAATAACAAGAAAAGTAAATCTAATCTATTATGCACAAAATCTTGTGGCGCAAAGTGGGGGCTAGTAAAGCAAAGAAATAAATACATGTATAGGGAACCTCAAATAAATTAATTATGAGTAACACCCTAATACATGGAATATGAAGAGTAATATTATTCAATCCAACACTTATGCTACTTCTATCTACTAAAAGAGAGTAGAACAAATTTAGAATATACTTACCTGAATATGAACCTATCGAGACTCAATCTCTCCCTTGGCCAATGGGGATTTGTAATAGGCTGTTGTGGTTTGTAAGTATCACTTTGTTAGGTGAAAGCATCCAAGACCTATCCAAAATAATAGATTCTCCAAAATAAGAAACCTAAGCTAAATCTCCTCAAGTAGAATGGTGGAAGAGAATATTGTGAAGAAGCTCGAGTGAATATTAACTCTTGAATTCACATATTAATAATGATTGAAATGCTCTTATATTTATAGGTAGAACTTTCCCTAAAATCATCTGGATATGTTCACTTTACTAGGTCAACCCAATCAACCTAGCACATTTTTGGGCTAATTCACTAGGTTTGTGTTAGGTTAGCTAGGAGGTCAACAAACCAAAAAAACTAAAATGTCCCTAATATATACTAGGTTGACCTAGTCAACTTAGTACAACAAATATGTCAAAAGGGGGCTAAGTAAGGAAATAAAAGATGGATAGAGTAAAAATACTAGAATACTATGCAAGGGAGGATAAGTAGCTTAGGGAAAGGTTTTAAGAACTAGTTAGATTGGTAATAATGTGTAAAAAAGGGACATTAATCTTGTGAAGCACCAAAGGTCTACCCACCCTTTTATTAGTGCACCCCTTAGGGTGTGCACTTAGAGATATTAAGTCTTAATGGGTTCCTCCTAGATGTAAAGTGTTAGTAATTGATAAAAGTTAAAAATATTATGTGTATACATATTCCCCACTTGAAGCTCATTATGTGTCACTAAGGTGAAATAGAGGATGGTCCTTTGAGAAAAGAACATAAAGACACACACAACTCTAATCCTATAAAATAATTGTAATATTTTAAATAAAAAATAACTAAATTTAAATGATTGAAAGGGAAACTAATCTAGAAAGTAAATGAAAAGTAAATGTGATGCATACCTTGACTTAAATTTTATCAAGGGATGGTTGTCTATTGTATTATTAGTTTTAATTGTGTAGGGAACAAATATAGCTTTCAACAAACCCAAGAATATAAAACTAAAGAGCAAAAGCAAATAAACACAAAAAAATCTAAGATAGCTAGTGATATGAGGATATGACGTACTTGGTAAATTTAATAAGCTAGGGTAATAAGTGCTATGTTAGACAAAATGACCAAGTCAAAAACAAATAAGAGTAAATTAGTAACTAAAAATCCAAGGATCTTAAAGACTAAAAAATTCAAACAAACTATCCTTAAGTAAGAAAGGCAAACTTACCAAGTCAAACCAAGGATACATGTCAAATGAGATGGTAAAATAAATAAAAAATAATGGTAAAAGACAAAAAAAATTGGTGAAACAACATTTATGAGTGATCAGTAATAATCCACATCTCACTCAACAATGGAAAAAGGATGCATAAAAGGGAAAACAACATTGTCAAGTGAGAAGTAACAAGACAACCTCACTAAATAATAGAAAAAGGGTATTAACTCAAGTGTCCATAATAGCAAGACATAAAAATCATGATAAATGGTAAAAGGAAAGTAAAGTAAGTCTATTAAATGTATATCATGGTATAAATAAATAAGAATCTATAGTTACTCAAAACATGTTTTCCTAAGGATAGATAAAACTATAACAAAGTAATGTTAGCATGACTTTAAGAGGTGAAGAAGAAGGAATTAAAGAATAAGGGAAAATATATTTTGAGTCACAATTTGTCTATCAAGGGGAGAAAATGAAATTGGTGGAGGGGAGAATGAAGGAAAAACCAAGGTAGAGGAACTCTTTATCGAAGTCAAGACACTCAAAATAGGTTCATCAAAACAAGAGGTCTTTTGACCTTAAGAAATTTGAAGAACTTCTCTTAGACGCAGAAGTCTTGGGTAAACAAATGGACTATATAGATCATCCCTTAAAGGCTAAATGCATGAAAATTAAAATAGACCTACCTCCCCCTGATGTGTTCCCTATTCTTTAAGACCCCTTATAGAGCCATTAGTCTACTATGAAGATTGGGTACTTGCCTGAGAAACTAGGTAACACCATAGAGATTTTTTTGAAATCCCCTATTCCAATCTATTGGCCTACTACACCCTAAAGGACTTTGGCTCTATGTGAATCTGATTATGGAGTTTGAGCTTCGATTGGAGATAGGAGATGTGTTTGTAATCACATATTTTAGTCTGAATTTGACTTTTTGGATTTACATGTTGCCTTTTAGATATCATTGCTATCATGTCCCCTTTTTCATGGACATTAATAGACTCGATGATTAGCCTATTATGCAACCTTCATAGGCTAATAAGATGGATAGAGGGTCATGATGGAGATTGGCTTGGCTTTGATTTGCAAAATTCTTATAGTTGGCTGTCATTCAGGTTATTTCAGACACATTTGGCCTGAGCTCCTATTATTTAGGGATATTTGACATGCAGCAGAGTGCCTTTATTTTGGTATGGTCATGTGCAGAATCACTCCCTGATTCACCAGCTTCGAACGGTTCAAGGATCTAACATGTATTGAGGGAGATATTAATATTTGATTGATTTAATCAAATATTAATTATTTAGCATATTTTTAATTGGAAACCCTAATTCTAATTTAAGAAACACTAATTAGGGAAAGCATATCTTTTGAGGGTATAAGGGTTTCTCATGGAGGCCATTATGGATTATGCATTGATTATTGATTTTGATATTGAATAAATTCTTCTGTGAAGACTGAGCCAAGGGTTCCAAGATTCCATTTGTAGTGGAGAACGTCAACTCTTCATTGTGTGCGATTTAGAGGCTGTGAGATATCATCTGATCTATTGCCAAATTGAGAGATAGCTTCATACAAAAGTTATCACAGAGGTTTACAGATTTGAGAGGTAACTTCATACAGAAGTTATCACAAAGCTTTCCAGGTATTTATTTTATTATGTTTTTGATTCAATAAATTATATAGATAGAGATATTCTATATTTAGAGCTAGATATCTTCAGACCAAGGGTTGAAAATAGATAGGTTATGCTTAATTAGCAGCTGTACAAAGTCTGTATAGGTTCGTACAAATTCACGTAGATACCGACCTCGGCAGACAGAGATTCCCAATGACCGACATCGGCCAACTGAAGATCGACGTAGGCAGAGAAGGACCTACAGAGACCGACATCGATAGTATATCAACCGACACCGGTGACTGTGTGTTCGACACAGCAGGGCGAGACGAGACAAAATTTAGGTTTCATTTCTAGATTTGTAGAAGATTAGGGTTCTGAAACCAGATTTTGATATTATTTTATTTGTATGAGAGAAGACTGTAATTGTAATTATCTAAACAAGTGATAAGATATTTGATTGGTAGATAAGAGATTTACTATGGTTTATTGTTTATCTGAATTTATTCTGCAAGATTGTATCTTTGTTTAGAACTATTTGTGTTTCTATATGCCCTATTGGAAGGGGATATTCCAGTGGTATCAGAGCTTTTGCTTAGAAAAAGGAGCCCCTAAGTAAGGGACATCACAATTTCCTTTTATTTCAAATGATTTTTATTTTAAATTTATGAATGAATTTTTCTATTCCTCCTCCATATGGATTTATAAAACCAAACATGGGTGCTAAAGATGACTTTCATCTAAAAACTTGGGACAAGGTTGCTAAGAGGGAGAAATTCAAAAAACATGGGGTCTAAGAGTCTCATAAATATAGATGAAATAAAAGTGTTATCTTGACTTTGACCTTGTTTAATCCAATGTAGAGTGAAAGGAAAAGGTAAATCAAGAGGAATGACACTAAGAACAATTTGAATTACTTCAAATCACAAAAAATGTGATAAAGGGAAAAAAAGGGATATAATGACAATAAAGTGTGATTCTTAATCATAATAATGAAGGGAATTGAGTAAAACATGCTAACATATATTACTTGAGAAAATTCCATCTAGAAAAAGAAGTAAAAGATAAAGTTGAGAACAAGGATCAAGAACTTGTAACCATTGCATAACACATTCTAGAAAAGAAATGAAAAAATGGTAATTTTATGAGGATGGTTAGGTTTTATCCAATATTTTATAAAGCAACTCATAAAAGAAAACCATGAGGGTGTTGATAAGCAAGAGAAAATCAAAAGTGAGGGAGAATTATCTTAAGGTAACTCATTAAAAGAAAAACCAAAAGGATGCCAAAATAACAGTGGCAAGCAACAACATAATAATGAGGAAGATAGATAAAAGATGGTGGTATTATGAGGAATGTCAGGTCCTATCCATGGTTTTACAAAGCAATTCACAAAATAAAAACCCAAGGGGTGAGAAAAACAAGAGAAAATGCAAGAAGATAAAGAATACTATGGTGCATCAATAAACTAAAAGACCAAAAGGGTGAACTAAAGGTTTGTGAAAAGAGGAGACTAATGTAGAGGGAGAGACCTATGCTTAAGTTACTTGCAAAAATATGTTAGAAATATATAGATAGAAAACATTACAAGAATTAAATGTTTAGGTAAAGTAATTTTTAAGGAATTGAGCATTGGTGGGGTCTTTTAAAACATGTCCTTCATTATTTTGAAGATGGTAAGTGATTGGACCAAGAATATCTTTAACCAAATATGGGCCCCACCATTTCTAGGCATATTTACCTTCCTTATCATGGGTATAATCTAGTTTAAGGATAAGATCACCAAAATTAAAAGTGCAAACTTTAACACATTTGTTATGTTGTATGGCAATGTGAGCTTTGTATTGGTGGTTATTTTTCAAGGTGAAAAGACAACATTCATCAAGAATATCAAGGGCATGAAGGCAAGCTTCACATAATTCTTCATGGGAATAATACCATGAAGATATATATGAAGAGAGGGAAGCTCAACTTCTAATGGAAGAATCGACTTAGAACCATAGACTAGAAAAAATGGATTTGCCCCAATGGAAGTGCGTATGTTAGTTGGATAGGCCTAAAGTGAAAGGTAAAGATGAATATGCCAATCTGTACAGGTTTGATGAATTGTCTTTTAAAGAATTTTGTTAAGAATTTTATTGGTGGCCTCAACTTTACCATTACATTGTGGATGATAAGGCATGAAAAATTTGTGATTGATCTTAAATTTGGTACAAATTTATTTAATATGTTTATTTTTGAAATTACCACTATTATATAAAATGATGGTATGAGGAACACTAAATCAATAAATAATTTGGTTAAGATCAAACTTAGATATAGTAGGACTAATAAAATTGACAAGGGGTATGTATTATACCCACTTGGTAAATTACTTGATAGCAGTGATGATAAAGACATGCCCATGTTGGGAGCAAGGAAGTTTACCAATGATATCAAATCCCCATGTGTAAAATGGCCAAGGAGATTCAATAGTTTTAAGCTTGGAAGGAGGTGAATGGATAATATCATTTTGAAGTTGACAAGGATTACACTTCTTAGCATAGTCAATTGTATCCTTTTTAATAGTAGGCCAAAAGTAACACATACATAGGCATTTGTGTACTATATCATGCTTTCTATAGTGACCAGTGTAAATGCCCCAATGTGCTTGCTCAAGAAGAGGAGGAACCTCATCTTACATAACATAATGGAGTAAGGTATTATTAGTGTTGTGATAGTAAAGGATGTTATGTTGAAATTCATACTTGAAATCTTATTTATGAATTCATTTCTTTTCATGAGAATCTAGATCAGGAAGATAAGTTTGATGTTCTAAATATTGGATGATATCTTGGTACTATGGGATTTGTCAAATGGTCACAACCTCAATGTGACATATAAGTGAATTAGTTGGTTGGATAGATTATGGACATTTTATGATTTGTACAATAAAGGAAAGATAAAAAAGAACTTGATGTGGATGAAAGAGAGAAGCTAAAGAGGAAAGAGAATCAGCAATGGAATTTTGGTCTTGAAGAATAGGCTTAATAGTGAAAGAGATAAAGTCCTTAGCAAGAGTGGTTTAAATTTGATGATAGGTAATGAGGTTCTCACTTTTACATTGATAATCACCATGAACTTGAAATTAAATGAGCTAAAATCCTCCTAAAGCACGAAGATACTAGAATTCAAGATCAAAAGCAGCTCTCATGCCTAAAATAAGAGCTTCATATTTGGCCATGTTGTTGGTGACATAAAAAGTGTAGCAAAAATCCAAAGGAATGATCTTACCAAGAGGACTAGTGAGAATAAAACCTACCCTATCTCCTTTAATACATTTATCACCATCAAATTGAAGGGTTTATGTATCCTCATACAAGTCAAGATAAATTTAAGGGAGATCCTTAATAACTACCTTTGGTTTAGTAGTACCAAAGGGAGGGGAAGATTCTTCAGGTTGATTTGCTTTAAGATCAATAGTAAATCTATGAAAAAAATCTTTAATAGAGATAATTTATTAAGAAATTTAATGTAAAGGTAGCTCTCATGCCTAAAATAAGAGCTTCATATTTGGCCATGTTGTTGGTGACATAAAAAGTGTAGCAAAAAGCTAAAGGAATGATCTTACCAAGAGGACTAGTGAGAATAAAACCTACCCTATCTCCTTTAATACATTTATCACCATCAAATTGAAGGGTTTATGTATCCTCATACAAGTCAAGATAAATTTAAGGGAGATCCTTAATAACTACCTTTGGTTTATTAGTACCAAAGGGAGGGGAAGATTCTTCAGGTTGATTGGCTTTAAGATCAATAGTAAATCTATGAAAAAAATCTTTAATAGAGATAATTTATTAAGAAATTTAATGTAAAGGTAGCTCTCATGCCTAAAATAAGAGCTTCATATTTGGCCATGTTGTTGGTGACATAAAAAGTGTAGCAAAAAGCTAAAGGAATGATCTTACCAAGAGGACTAGTGAGAATAAAACCTACCCTATCTCCTTTAATACATTTAGCACCATCAAATTGAAGGGTTTATGTATCCTCATATAAGTCAAGATAAATTTAAGGGAGATCCTTAATAACTACCTTTGGTTTAGTAGTACCAAAGGGAGGGGAAGATTCTTCAAGTTGATTAGCTTCAAGATCAATAGTAAATCTATGATAAAAATCTTTAATAGAGATAATTTATTAATAAATTTAATGTAAAGGATATTATCATCTAGAAGGTCATCTTGAAGTGAAGAAGTGGCTAGAATGGGAGTTACGACAAGTTGGTAAGCTATGAGTTTCCCTTTGACAACTTTTTGTATGATGATGCAAAGATCAAATTCCATAATTAAGACCATCCATTTTCCAATTCTATCTCCAAAAAGAAAGGCTTTAGAGAATACATAATGAAGGGGGTCAGAATGAATGATGACATAAGTATTTTGGTATAGCATATAATGATGAAACTTTTCAAATACAAAATAGATATCATGGAAATCATGCTCAACTTTGGTATAACATGTCTCATAATCAATGAGGCCTCAACTAATGTCATAAATAATATACTCTCTTCATGTATCATCTTGTTGGGTAAGCATTTCCCCATCGAAAATAGGTGTGGAATAAGTATATATAATTAATGGTTTATCATTATAAGGTGGATAAAGTATAGGTGAATGAAGTAATGACTCTTTCATATTATCAAAGGATTTTTGACACGGATCTATCCATTTTAAATCTATACCTTTCTTTATAAGGGAATTGATGGAGTGAATGCGATAAGCCATTATGGGGATAAATCATCTAATTTTCCTAAGTTTGCCTAAATAAGTTTGAATATCAAGAATAGATTGAGGAATAGGCATGTTAACAATAGCACTAATTTTGGTTAGTTCAAAATCAATGCCATAAAGAGAGACTAAGAATCCTAATAATTTGTCAGATGTGACTTTAAAAACACATATTAAATGATTAGGCCTAACTTTGAATTTAAGGAGATAGTCAAAGATAATATCAAGATTAGAAAGATGATTCATACAATGTTTAGATTTAGAAATAATATCATCCACATAAGTTTACACATTTTTTTTAGATGATATCATGAAATATGTGAGTCATGGTACCTTGATAGGTAGATCTAGAATTTTAAAGTTTGAAGGGAATTTTGATGTAAAAATAGGTTGCCCATTTCATGGTGAAAGTAGTCTTATGTTGGTCCTCAGGAGTGATATGAATCTGATTGTATCCTAAGAATCCATCCATAAGAGACAACATTTTATAACCAGCCATGGAATCGATGATGGAATCTATTTAAGGTAATGGGAAATTGTCCTTAGGACAAACAAGATTAAGGTTGAAAAAATCAATACAAATGTGGATGACCATAGTGACCTTCTTCTGAATGAGAATAATGTTAGAAAACCATTCAAAATAATCCACTAGTTTAATGAATTTAGCATCTAGTAGTTTAATGATTTCCTTATGACATAGATTAGTGACTTAAGGTCAGAATTTTTGTTATTTTTGATGCACAAACTTAGCATCAAGATAAGTGATGATGTTAGAAATCACATATTAGAGTCATTTCCAGTCATGTCATGGTAGGACCAAGTGAATGCCTCTTGATATTTATCAAAGAATATGCTAAAGTTGGCATGCTCAGATGGTGAGAGTTCTTGAGAGACCATGATTAGTTGAGGAGAAGATGGGGTACCATATTTGATATGAGTTGTTTCTTTGATAATCATGGCCTTTCCATCTTGAAAATGGTAAGCCACATTAGGTAACGCTGAAATTAGATTTGTTTTAGGATCAATGCTAGCGATAAAGTTTTTGAAGCAAGGAGTTTTATTCATGAAATTTTGAATTTTATGATACTACCAAAGAAGTTGAGGTTCTGGGCATGAAAAATCAAGGATAGCTTTATCACTAGGAAAGGTAGGAAGAGGACCATAATATTCAACATCTACTTCAAGGTCTATAATTTGATTGCTATGGTTATCATACTCAGAATGAATCTGATGGACATTGGTGGCCTTAGCCTCAAGCATAATTTTGGAAGTAGATGAAGAGGATGGATCCAAAAAAATAGGAGTGTTAATAGATTCAATGATGGGAGAAGAATTTTAAGAAATTATAGGATCTAAATGAGGTAGAGAAGATGTATGAGCATCTGTAGGTTTAGAATGTGTAATTTTTTATACCACCCAAGGAGTATTGATAAGTGGAGAATTTATGGTAGGTACATGACCCTCAATATATAAATGATAATGTGTAGATATGGTATGTACACCTTGATTAAAGACATAAATTTAGGCAAAAATATTTTTATAGTGATGGACATCTAAGTCTCTATAGTGAGCTTGGGCCATGACATAGTTATCATCATATGTAGGAGAAATCGTACATGCTTGAGAATTGGGGGGAGTTTCAAAAGGTGAAATCCCAATGTTGTTAAATGCACGAGAGGACATGGTGAAAAGATCTTAGAATATTTTAGCCACTCCAAAATCATTACAAGTGAAGGCATATTCAAGTAAAGATGGATCATAAGCATTGTATGGAGAGGGAAAATTAGTAATCTCATCCATGATAGGAATAGTATGATCTCTGGGTAAGAGAGGAGGAATCCAATCTAAAATATATGGAGGTAGCTTCTTGGTATTTCAAGTGTGATGCAACTCATTGGGATAATAATAATCAAAATCCACAAGAGTAACTTTAAGATCAAGATTTAGGTTGATGAATTCAAGTAAAGGAAAACTATTGATTTTAGGAATTGTAGTAATTTTATATTGAAGCTTAGGATTGGGAAGCTGTATGCTTCATGGGTTGGGGTTAGCTTCATGTTTGTAAAATTTTCCATTATGTAATAATTTAATACGCTGGCTACCATAAGAGGTGATGGCCCTCATCTGAGGAGTCCATAGACTACCAAGAAGAATGTTATAATATAAAGGAAGATCAAGGACCACAAGCTTGGTTCTAATAGTCTTAGATCCAATGGTTAATGTAGGCCAAATGTAGCCAAGTGGATTTTGATTAGTCTTATCAAAGCCATTACAAATAAGATGGGTTTATTTAAGATGATCTTTTTTATAACCAAGTTGTTTAATGATCCATAATTATGTGACATTAATATTAAAACCTTCATCAAATATAACTTTTTAGATAAAGGTGGTATTAATGGATAATTTGATAAAGAGAGGTCAATCATCAACATGAAAAAGAATTTCATCATTGATCATGTCCTCTTCAAGGAATTCAATGGAAGGTTTGGAAAAGGGACACAAGGTTTCAATAGTGTTGAAATTAGTAGGTTAAGAGTTAATATAAGGTGGTTCTTCATGAATGGAGTATGGATCTTCAATTTCTTGAAGTTGTTGCATAAGAAATTTATGATGATAGGGTGAATTGCAAACTAACTCCATAAGAGAAATCTTACAAGGCATATAGTTGAGTTATTCAAGAAAATTCCAATGTGATTTAGAATAACCAACATGAGGTTTATAAGGAAAATTAGATTTAGGAGGTATAGATGTGGTGGGAGGATTAGAAAGAGCAAGTTGTTCCTTAGGTGCTTCCTAATCATCATTAGTGGTAGTAGTTTCTTGAATCAATTGTTATTCAAAAGATGGTTTCTTAGGCTTGGTAATAGGATATTTATGAGTTTTCTTAAAATGATAATTAACCTTAACATCATTGACATATTGAGAGTTGTTAAAATATAGATCATAATTGGCATCCATGGCACAAACATCATTGAAATTTGATTGATTATTGTTTGAAGAAGATATTTTAGTACTAGAAGTAGAAGCTTTAAAGGTTTGTCATTTTTGAGATGTGGAAACATACTCTTGATGATGAAGTTTGATCATATCCTCATGGTTGAATGAGTCACCAATTATATAAGAAATGAAACACTTAGTGAGCCCTCTATAAGATTCTTGAGAATGGCCAATGTTGGCGTGGAACCAACATAATAGATTAGGATCATGCCACTTAAGAGGAGCATTGGGATAAATGAAAGGTTTAGAGGGTAGTAAAAGTTGTTTCATTTATTGATTTGAAAGAGGTATGTGAGATGGTAAAGGAACATCAAATTTGGCAACTCCAGGTTTGGTTTGGAGAGTATTACTAGTGATATCATTAGATGTTTTAAAATATCCTTTAAGATGTTTATGATTGGGTTTGAATTGTTTCATAATAAATTTTTGATGCTTAACTTGGTCAAGAGCTTCATTAAGAGTTTGAGGAGAAAAAGGTTCAAACCTTGTATTAAAGAGTGGGAGTCAAAATGGTAATAAAGAGTTTGAATAAATTATCATCATTCATATTATGATTCGATTTATGAGCTAAAGTTTTCCATCTTTTAATAAAGTCATGATCTAATTCATAATGAGATTTTTTAGCATTTATGAAGTGACTAAGACAATTTTTAAGAAGATCATTATGTTGAAATTCTTTAACCAAAGGATTGACCAAATCTTCAAATTGCCAAATAGAATGTTGAGGTGTTTGATTATACCATTATAATACATCATTAGTGAAAATTTTGACTAATATTTTAGCTGTGTCAAATGTATTAGTTTGGATCCAATCTTTGTAAAGGTTTCCAAAGGCTTTGAGAAATGAATCAGGGTCTTTAGTATCATCATATTTGATAGTTGGAGTTATGTTACCAATATCAATGGATACAATGAAGGGAGATAAAGGATCATTTTGAATGGTTTGAATCATTTTATTATTCATTATGGGTTGAGGAATAACATTGATGAGGCATCTATAAGATGTGGAGGAATGTAATTAGGGTTAGATTGAGTATGCATAGCTAGAGGTTGTTAAATTTGCATCCTTTGGTTGGTATTAGAGTTTTACATGATGTTCATTTGTTAAATAACTTGAGCTAAGATTTGGGTTGTATTGGGAGGTGAGTTAGTGCTAATTGGAACACTCACTAAATTATTGTTAGGGGGAGGATTATTAGTGGTATTTTTAAATAAATTTGTATTAATCACTCCCACATTGGTTTGGAGAGTTTGAGAAGCATCTTGATAAGTATGGAAAGGATTGGATCCATCAAATTCATATTTAGATGTTATTTACACAATGTTATATTTCAAAGATGAAGGAGGAAAATAAGTTCCATAAGAGTGATGGTTATCTTGGGAGGAAAATAGAGGAATAAATAAACATCCCATATAGTATCTAAGTTGATTTAGGGTGTCCAAAAATATTTTGATAGGAGACTTCATTCTGACTGAAGAGAGAAGAGCAAAATTCAAAATTGGAGAAATGAGAAACTAGATTAAAAATAAGAAAAATAGGAAATATTAATGGATCAAACAAGTTGACTTAGTAAAAAAAATGGCCTATAGACTGTATAATGTTGATCAGGTCAATCCAGTGCAGTGCACAAAAGCCAAAAAAGTACAAGGTCAACCAGGTTAACCTAGTATAATGAATAAGGAAGAGGAAAATATTGATAACAAGTTTTAAAATGAAACAAGATAATTTGCAACTGATCTAGGAAAGTAAGTGTAGAAAGGAACCACATAATCAGCTAAATTAACACTGGCTAATCCAATTGATGAACACAAAGAAAAATCTTGCACTAACATTGGCTAATGCAAGCTTTTGCACACAATTTATCAAAGAGAAATAAAAAAATTTGAAATTAAAGTTAGCTACTTTGTCAACCTATAATTTTTGATTGATTAAAAATGATTTTAAGTGTAAAGGGAGATTATTTATAAGCAAGGTACTAGATAAGAATTCATAGATAGTTCCAAGTAAGTTTAGGATAAAAAGGGACTGTAGTGGCAATGATACAGGATTAGTATTAGGGCCTACACCCTCTCTTCAGACACTAAAAAAATAAGGGTAATGGGTAATTATATAAAATATTCTATTAACCATACTATATACTTAACTAGAGCATCAAGTTGGCTTCCCCTTTGGTGATGAAATCCAAGTAGGTAGACTTGGGTAGTCAAATATTTAAATGTTTATTGATATTTATATGGTTTGGTCATGTGTGAGTAAAATATAAATAGTGAAACTAAGTGATTGATTGAAAATCCACTAATTATACTATGTGTACTATTCTAATCATGCAAGAAATTGAAAATAAAGATGTGATTAATCATATATGGTTAATTCCAACTTTGAAACAAAGTATAGCTAAGAAACTATATAGACAATCATACAGAACAAGGTCAATAGGGTCAAACATGTACTAAGGAAGAAAAGTATGAAATTAAACTAGGATAGTCAAGTCAACCTAATTATTTCAAAAAACAAAGAACATAGAACTAGGTCCACATGGTCAACCTAATTGACTGTGTGGAGGTAGTTTTGAACATTATAAACTTGAAAGGAAAGTATAGAAAAAGAAAGATATAGAGGAAATAGAAACTAACATAAATGGTTTAGATATGAAAAGGATAAGATTATTGATTTAAGACCTTGGAGAAAACTAGTAGTTACCTACAAACTTGGTCAAGCTAGTTGATTAATCTATGTAAGAACTTGTTATAGAGTGCTGAAAATGCACTAGGTTAACTTGGTCAACCTAGTAGGCTAAACTAAAAGTCTGAAATGCATACAGGGTTGATGTGGTCAATCCAGTTGGTTGAATAAAATTTTACAAGTCTTGAAACCTATACTGGGTTGAGTTGGTTGATCCTGTATCTTATTCTTGCAAACTTGTTCATAGAGATAAATAACTAGGTCGATAGGGTCTATCCAACATAACAAAGATATGATAAAAATAAGGATGAATAAAAATAAAATAAGTGAAATAAATCTTGTAAGGGTTTAATTCATTTTAGGTTCACTATAAATTAGAAATGCACCATGTCCAGAAATCAATCTTGTATTGGATGGGATAAAACACACCTACACTTCTAATTGGGGGCATACAATTGTTAAGTGAGAGCATGACCAATGTGAGGATCTAATAGAACTGATTAGGGGATCACTTATCATAACACACTATGTGAGACAAGGTTCCAAATCCTATAATATAACATAATTTCACAACAACCCTAAAATATTCCTATGATTTAATATTTCACTAATCTAATAACAAACAAAAAAAAATCAAATCTAGTGTACACCAAAGGTTATGGCATAAAGTAGGGGTTAGCAAATCAAAGAAATCAAAACATGTATATGGAACCTAAAATAAATTAAGTATGAGTAACACACTAATACATGGAATATGAAGAGTAATGTTATTCAAGCCAACACTTATGCTACTTTTATCTACTAAAAGAGAGGAGAACAAAGTTAGAATATACCTACCTGAATGTGAACCAGTCGAGACTCAATATCTCCCTTAGAAAATGGGGATTTGTAAGAGGTTGTTTTGGTTTTTTAGGATTAATTTATTAGGCCAAAACATCCAAGACATATCAACAAGACTAGATTATCTAAAATAAGAAACCTAAGCTAAGTCTCCTCTAGTAGAATGGTAGAGAGTAGATTGTGAAGAAGCATGAATGAATAATAACTATTGATTACATATATGATTAATGACCAAAATGATATTGTATTTATAAGAAAGACTTTCCCTAAAATCATCTAGATATGTTTGAAGAAGCACAAATTAATAATAACTCTTGATTATATATATGATTAATGACCAAGATCATATTGTATTTATAAGAAAGACTTTCCCTAAAATCATCTAGATATGTTGACTATGCTAGGTTGACCTAGATGTCCTAGCACATTTCCAAGCTAACTCACTAGGTCTATGCTAGGTCAGCTAGGAGGTCAACAAATCAAAAAAGCTAAAAAGTCCCTAAACTATACTAGGTTGACTTGGTTGACCTAGTACAACTAATAGGTCAAAAGGGTGATAAGTAAGAAAATAAAGGATGGAAAGAGGAAAAATATTAGAAGACTATGTAAGGAAGGAGAAACATCTTCAGGAAAGGTTTTAGGAACTATTTGGATTGGTAATAATGTGGTAAAAAGGTACATTAATCCTATGAAGCACCAAAGGTTTGCCCACCCATTTTCTAGTGCAGCCTTTAGGGTGTGCACTCAAAGATATTGAGTCTCGATAGGTTACTACAAGATGTAAAGTGTCAGTAATTGATAAAAGTTAAAAATATTATGTGTATACATAATGCCCTACACTCCTAGCAATGTAGTACACTATTCTTTAAAAGTGTGGTTTTTGAGAAAAATAGGGATTGATTTGTGTATGATTATATTTCATTATATTTTCTTGTGTTTTAGCTCTATAATTTGTGTGTGTACTAAAAACTATGTTTTTAGTGAATTAGGATGTTAAAAAAATTGTCATTGATGTCAAAGGTCTAACATTATTAGTGATAAAGGACCCATTGCATTTAATGGTGTTTTTTAATATTTATATCTTGGCTAATGTGTGCTAATATTTATTTAATATTAATAAATATATTTTTGGTTGCATATAAGTCAAAAGAAGGCCCATGGAGGATTCAAAGATTTGTAGGGTAAAAGACAAAAGAGGAATGGGATGTATTTTCTCATGAAGAGTCATCTTGAGGAAGTCTAAGAGTCACCATGTGAAGACAAAAGAGGTATGGCATATTTTTCCATGAAGGGACACTTTGAGGAATATGAAAAGTCACCAAGATAAAGACAAAAGAGGAAAATACATTTTTACTTATGAAGAGTCACCATATGACTTTTCAAATGCAAGGATACAAAGGGTCATGCAAGATTGGCACCATTTTCCATAAGGATTGAAGGGTCATAAAAGGTGAATGCCAAAGGTCATTTGGAAAGATAGAAATAAAGGTTTGAGAAGCCATTTATAAAATTCAAGAGAGTGCATGGTTCTTATTTTTTTCAAAGAGAAAAAAACAAGATATATTATACAGTTCCATCATTTGTTGAGTTAAGAGATAGTTATGTTTTATACACAAGAGGGGTTCATGTTCCTATGGGTTAGTGCTCAAAAATATTTGTTGTGTTGGTGCTTGGTAAAGGGGTTGGTACTCTTTGAATTTTGTGCTTGAAAATTTTGTATTTTGAGTTGGTGCTCATTCATATAATTGAGATTATTCTCCATGGTTTTTTCCACTTTGGGCTTTCACTTAAAAATTTACTCTCTCTCTCTCTCTCTCTCTCTCTCTCTCTCTCTCTCTCTCTCTCTCTCTCTCTCTCTCTCTCTCGTGTGGTGTATATTATTATTTCAATTTTATTGCATATCTTAAATGTGTGATTAAGTAATTAAAGAAAAGAAATCAGATTAAGTAAAAGGATATATAATATATTGATTCACCCCCCTCTCAGTATATTTTATTCTTAACAATTGGTATCAGAGCAAGTTCAGTTTGAAAAAGTTTTATAGCTTGAAGGTATATCAAGAAAGCATGATGGTTGGATCACATGAAGTATTTTATAAAAATAAGGAACCATTTTTTGATGGGATGAATTATATTTTTTAGATCATAAGGATGAAGACTTATTTGATGGCCCTTGGATTAGACATTTGGCAAGTAGTGGTGGAGGAATATGAAGAGCCACAGACACTTGTAACTACTTTGACATAAAAGAAGGCAAGTGAAAATAATGCTAAAGCTTTAAATGATATTTTATGTGGTTTATGTGAATCAAAATTTGTTAAAGTTATGCAATGTAAATATGCTCATGAAACTTAGGTAAAACTTGAGTCTTTATAAAGGTGATGGAAAGGTTTAGCAAGCTAAGCTTCAGACTTTTAGAAGATAGTTTGAGAGCTTGAAGATGGAAGAAGAAGAAAATATAGCAATTTATCTTTTATGGATTGATCAAATAGTTAATCAGATTCAAAGTCTTGGAGAAAAATTAGAAGAATCAATTGTGGTTAATTTTTTTTTGAGATCTCTACCATTGAGATAAGATGTAAAATTTTTGAAAATTGAAGAAATGAAGAATGTAGCCAAGCTAAAGATGGATGAGCTGGTATTAGTACAACATATGAGATGTAGACCAAATAAGAGAAACCCTCAAAGAGAGAAGCTACCTTCAAGACATGAAATAAAGAGAAGGGTAAGATTCAAGAACCAAGTGATAGTTCTAGTGATGATGAAGATGACAACAAAGCTCCACTCATTCGTAAGTTGAAAAAGGGCACAAGTAAATATCAAGGAAAATTACCTTTTAAATGTTTTAATAGTGAAAATATTGGATAGTTTGCAGCTAAGTGCCAAGATAAGGGAAATGGTGAAAATGAAGAAGGAAAGTCTACATACAAAAAGAATTTCAAAGGAAAATTTAAAATGGGATTTGAGAAGAAAAGTTTGTATTTAAAGATCTTAGCTCAATCGAAGATAGTGGAGTTAGTGATTCAAAAGAAGAAGAGATTCTATTCATGACCATATATGAAGATGCCTCTACAAGTAAAAGTACAGATTATCAACAAGAAGAATAAGATGAAGCTAAAGTGAATCTAGAAGGAGAACTCATTTGTGCCTTAGAAGAGTTAAAAGCTCTTGAGAAGAAGAATCAAATATTAAATCTCTAGATCAAAAAAAAATGAAAAGGAGTCAAAGGAAATAACTGAATATCTACAATCACACTTTGAAAAAGCTAAGAAGAATGAAGAAGATATAATGACATAATTTCAAAAAGTAAGTAAAAAATATGAAAGGTATGTTATTTAAATTGCTTCTTTAAAAGCATATCTTGAGAAAACAAATAAAGTAATCAATGATAGAGCAAATAATGATTCAAAATTTGAGAATAACACTAATATATTGAATAAGATATTAGAAAGTCAAAGATCATTGTCAAATAAGATAGGTATCAGATTTGAAAAAGAAAAAGGGGAGGCCACTACTTTCACAAACAAGGAAAAAGGAAAGAGCTATGTTGAAGCTCTTACAAAAGAGGAAATAAAAAGGGAAGAAGTTAAGAATATAGAGGACATCTCAAACAAAGAAGGTTGGAAAGAACAAAGCTATGAAAGGAAATCAATTTAAAGATACATAAACATGTCTTATTTTTATAGTTACTATTTTTATTGTAATGGATATGGTCATAATAAAATAGAATGTCAAAAAAGGGATAACAATTTTAGAAATAAGGAGAAAGAAAGTCATGCAGAGTCAAGCAGAAGCCACAACTCTTTTGCTCCTCTATCAAACTTTAATGAAGAGGCAATAATATGTTAGAAGTGTAACAAATTTAGACACATAACTTGGCACTTTAGAATCATGTTTGAGTTAGTCAAGAAGAACCAAAGTTTCAAGGCTCCACTCATCAAGAAGAAAGTTTATACAAGTTCATGGCAGAAGAAATAACCTGAAAAATCTATGCTAGTGCAAATAGATTTGCATGAAAGAAATAAAGAAAAGCCATGTTTCATTAATTTTGGATGTTCAAGGCACATGACAGGAGACAAGATCAAGTTCATAACTTTGAAGAATATCAATGGTGTCATAGTAAAATTTAGAGACAACACTACTACCAGAATTGTTAGAAAAGGTACACTAAGTTTGGATAATGGTAGAACTAAAACTAAAAATGTTTTATATGTAGAAGGTCTTAAGCATAATATTTTGAGTGTAAGTCAAATGTGTGATCAATTTCACACACTAAATTTTTATGCATAAGGTTGTGAATTTAGAAGAAAATATTCAGATGTGTTAGTTGTAGATGCTCAGAGAACAAGCAATAATTTTTATATGCTATTAGACATCAAAGGTCATTAGATTGAAGAAATTTGGCTATGGCATAGGAGAATAGGGTACAAAATTTTTGACAATATTATCAACATCAGCAAGAATTAAGTATTAAAAAATATTCTAAAGATTACAAATCCAATCAACATGCTTTGTGAACCTTATTAGCATGGGAAGTAGGCTAGAAGGTGGTTCAAAAAAAAAGAGTACTCAACCACTTAGATGCTATAGCTTGTTCACACTAATCTATGTGAACCTATGAGAACTCAAAGTACTCAAGGTGAGAAATATTCATGTTGCTTATTGATGATTTTTCACATATGACTTGGGTAATGTTTTTAAAGAAAAAATTAGAAGCTCTCAGACATTTCAAAGCATTAGTTGAGAATGAAACCAGTTTGAAGATTAGGTGTCTAGATCGAGGAGGATAATTCATGTCAAATCAATTTATTGAGTTTTTTGAAGACCATGGAATAAATAGACATTATGTAGCTACCAAAACTCCATAGTAAAATGAAGTAGTTGAACATAAAAATAAAACAATTCATGAGATGGCAAGGATAATGCTAAATGAATCCAAGATAGTAGATAAATATTAGAGAGAGGTAGTTTTTATAGTAGTGCATATTCAAAATAGAAAATTATTGAGATTCAATAGTGAAAAAACTCTTTATGAGCTATGGAAAGACAAACCAGCAATAGTTGATTATTTCAAAGTTTTAGACAGTAGATGCTTCATAAAGAGAACTAATAAAAAACTTGGTAGGTTTGAATCTAGAAAAATGAAGGTATATTTCTTGGTTATTCTTGAAAAATTAAAGATTATAAATATTATTAAAAAATAACCAAGAAAATTATTAAAAGTGCAAGTGTCAGGATAGAAGAAGATAAAACACAAAGAATCAATGATCCAACAGACATTATTGAAATCATTGAAGAGGAAGATTTTGAAGAATCAGATGAAGATAAGGATAAAAAGGAAACCGAAACTCCATCCAAATATGTTCAGAGAAATAATAATGAAAGTGACATAATCAGGGACATAAATGAAGGAATTCACACCAGAAAAATGATGGTAAGTGAATCTGAGCAAGTTAATTTTTCTTTGTTATCCAAAATTCAGCCTATAAAATTTTCAGAAGCTAGACATGATAAGCATTGGGTTAAGGAAATAGATGAATTAAATTAGATAGAAAATAATTATACTTGGGAATTAGTGCCTAGGCTAAAAGATCATAATGTGATAGGAACAAAATGGATTTATAAAAATAAGTTGAATGAAAATGTAGAAGTGACCAAGAATAAAGAAATATTAGTATGTAAAGGATATGCTTAGATTCAGGGAATAGATTTTGAAGAAACTTTTACACTAGTAGCAAGGCTAGAGGCTATTAGAATGTTTCTTGCATATACAGTGTTTAAAATTTTCAAAGTGTTTTAGATGGATGTCAAATTTGCCTTCCTAAATGGGAATCTAGAAGAAGAGGTCTATATTGAGAAACCTAAGGGATTTATTCTCTCAAATATTAGTAGTCATGTATGCAGATTGAAGAAAGAACTATATGGATTGAAATAAACTCTTATAGCTTGGTATGTAAGACTTAATAGGTCCCTAGAAGATCAAAGTTTCAAGAGAGGATTTGTTGATAGTAATCTCTACATCAAAACAAAAGGTGAGCATCAATTGATTTTTGTGGTATATGTTGATGACATCATTTTTGGAGGAAATATTGAAAATATAACAAAAGAATTTTTTGATAATATGAAAAAATAATTTGAGATGTCTATGCTTGGAGAATTGTCATTTTTCTTAGGATTGCAAATATTTCAGTCAGATAAAGGAATTTTCATATCTCAAAGTAAATACACCAAGGAAATGTTGAAGAAATTTGGTTTTGAGGATTGTGCACCAGTTGACACACTAATGTGTATAAGAAATAAGGTGAGTAAGGATAAAGATTCACCTATTATAGATCAATATTTGTATAGATCTATGATTGGTAGTAATTTATATTTGATAGCATCAAGGCTAGACATCAAGCATGTAGTAAGTATGGTTGTAAGATATCAGTCAGCTCCAAAAGATAGTCATGTTCAGTTGGTGAAAAGAATATTCAGATATATCAAGGGGACATTGGATTATGGATTATGGTATCCCATAGGTAGATATTTCACTTTGGTTGCTTATACAGATTTAGATTGTGAAGGTTGCTTGGATGATATACAAATTATTAGTGGAGGAACTTTCTTGCTTGGTGATAGCTTAGTATCATGGATAAGTAAAAATCAAAATTTAGTATCACTTTCTATAGCTGAAGTAGAATATATTGTAGAAATATTATGTTATACTCAAGTGATTTGGATGAAGTAAAGTTTGGAAGATATCAAAGTAAAATATGATGAACCTATTTCTATTTTTTATGACAACACAAGTGCTATTAATATTTTAAAGAATCTAGTGATGCATTCAAGAACAAAACATATTTCCATTAGCTATCACTTTTTGAGAGAGTACTTTGTAGATCAATAGGTTAAGATGGAATATATCTTTACTATAGAGTAAATTGTAGATAATTTCACAAGGACTCTACCAAAAGACACATTTGAGTATCTATAAGATAATTTTGGAGTACTTTCTCTTACTTCCTACCATTGAGGTTCAACAACAGTTGAGGGGGAGCTAAGTGTTAGCTCTAGGTAGGCCCTTTACCATTGATTTTAAAGGGGCAGAAGAACAGGTATAGGCACAAGTGCAAAAATAGGTATAAGGTATAGGTATAGGTTTCTATAGTAAGGGGGAGTTACAGTATGTTTTTGAGATCAATGGCAAAGGGGAAGATTGTTGGAAATATTGTCATTGATCTCAAAGGTCTAATATTATTGGTGATATATGCCCCATTACATTTAATGTATTTTTAATATTCATATCTTGTTAAATGTGTGTTAATATTTATCTAATATTAATGAATATATTTTTGGTTGCATATAAGTCAAAAGAGGGCCCATGGAGAAGTCAAAGAGTCATGAGGTAAAAGATGAAAGAGGAATGGGATGCAATTTCATATGAAGAGTCATCTTGAGGAATTCTAAGAGTCACCATATGGAGACAAAAGAGGTACGGTGCATTTTTCCATTAAGGGACACTTTGAGGAATATGAAAAGTCACCAAGATAAAGACAAAAGAGGAAATGATGCTTTTGCTTATGAAGATTTATTATATGACTTTTCAAATGCAAGGATATGAAGGATCATGTAAGTTTGGCACCATTTTCCATAAGGATTGAAGGGTCAAAAAGGGTGAATTCCAAAGGTCATTTAGAAAGCTATAAATAAAGGCTTGAGAAGCCATTTTTTAAAATGAAAGAGAGTGCATGGTTTGTATTTGTTTTCAAAAAAATAAAAGTAGGAGATATTGTAGAGATTTATCATTTGTTGAGTAAGAAACATGGAGAGATAGTTTTATTTTATACTTTATTTCTCCTATGGGTTGGTGATCTTATGCGTTGGTGCTCATAAATAATTGTTGTGTTGGTGCTTGGAAAAGGGGTCAGTGCTCCTGCAAGTTGGTGCTTTCAAACTTTGAATTTTGATTTGGCACTCATTCATATACTTGAAATTATTCTCTTTGGTTTTTCTCACTTTGGGTTTCCATGTAAAAATCTGGTCTCTCTATCTCTTTATCTCTTATATGGTGCATATTATTGTTTCAGTTTTGTTACATATCTTGAATGTGTGATTAAGTGGTTAAATAAAAGAAATCAGATTAAGTAAAAAGATATATAATATACTGATTCACCCCCTCCCCTCGCCTCTTAGTATATTTCATGCTTAATATAGGATGGCTTGATCTCTATGACAAACCCCTATGAATGCCCTCTAATTTTAATGGAGTTTTTTGAACCTCTATAATAACTATCCTAAAAGTAAAATCTATGCATCATTTGTGTTATACTAAAATATATTATATCTATGTGATAAACCAATATAATGTGTATACATTACATTGAAGTGTAAAAGAGATTGATCATAATTTGGGAATGTACTATGTATGTTAGATCTAGAATTCACAAGGTTACCAATATAGATTTAATAATTTTAGTGTTCTCACTTGGATTTCACCCTTTGAGGAAATGGAAAATCTATCCTCATCCCAGTGGCACAATGGAAATAACTCTAATCTTGTGGGTAGCCTAATGATGAGGTGAATCTCTAGATAGGGGTAGCTCCCTTGATGTACCACTTTGGATTGAAACTACAGTTGACTTTGGAGATGAAAAAGGAGAGAGATAAATAAAAGTAAACTTTCCTAATGTGGGGTGATACACCAAATAATATGATGGTGTCCAACTAGCTTCATGTTACACATGAAATCAATAGACAAACTAAACATATACTTCTCCAATCTATGTCTTCTCACATCAATGTTACATTATGAGGTTATGGATGAATGCCTTAGGCTAGGAGGACTAAAAAATGGCCTTAAATGGAACTATTTAATATACTAATTCACTCAAACTTGGACATATCCTATAACACTTCACATGCCCTACAAAAAGATTTTGCAAATAGGTGAAAGAATGAAACAACATACTAAGAAATCCATAGTTTCCACTAAGCAAGATTCATCATCTAATTGAACACACTATGAATTGTCATGTAAGAGGTAAAAATAAGTAGTCTTATTTATCAGATGGTATTATAATTAATAATTATTTTCCATACTCAAGAGGAGGATCCATTACAATGCTAAAATGGCTAGTTCTTATAGAACTTGAGAGAGAGGGGAGAAGAGAGAAGTCCAAGGGTCACAAGGACACTTATAAAGCTTATAAAATTAGTTACTTATGAATTATATAAGTATTTGTGATGAACCATGAAATGATAGGTATCCCAAGTGTCTATATAGGTCATCAAACTCTTGTAAAGTGGCATAAAACTCCTTGTCTTGGCTCAAAAAAATTCCTTCATAATTTGGACCCATTTGAACATCCCATAACTAATTAATGACAAGTATAATGATTGGAATGAAGGTTAAGGGTCTCAATAATTCTTCTCCATGCATTATTTTTATGCATAGTCATTTGGAATCATTCCAAATTGAGATAACATCATCTGTAGTCCAAAAAACTCCTTCTTCATGCACCCTTCACACTTGTTTTCAAATTTATCTTTAGTTTCTCATGAAAATACATGGGATGAATTATATGAAAAATTTAAAGACCCTCCATGACCTTAGAATCATTATGGACACTTTAAAATTATCTCAGTTGAAGTTCACCATTCTTCTCACTAGCTTGTTCAATAGGCCTATTTTTACTAGCTAAGATGAAGGCTATTATTTTCATACTTGTGAGATTTTATAAGGAACTAAATAAAAATGGGTAGTTTTAAAAATTATAAATATTCCTCATAAATCATATTTCATCCTTTGACTCCTTATAGAATTTGTAAAACACAAAAAATGGTCAAAAATACCCTGTTTTGCCCCTTATTTGTATAATTATATATATAAAAAAGCATGGGAGGGATATTGAGTGAGTCATATGAAATTTAAAATATTTCTCATGATCAAACTATTCCATTATAATTCATATCCATCTTCATTTCTCTAGACTGGTCCTTAATCAAGGTTTATAAGGGCTTTTGATAGTTTTGTCTCTTAAGGTTGTTTCACAAAGGTCAGACATCCAAAACTCAAAATAATTTGACAAATTCATAGTTTAAGACCTTTTCTAACATCCATAAAATTCTTTGGTTCCCATGCAAATTATCAAGAAACATGTGAGCACTTGAATATCTCCCATCGAGCTCTTTTCTCCATTTAGATAGGCCTAACATTGGTCTCAAGCCAAAATTGACTCTCTTGATGCTTTATCCTCAAGTTATAAGATTAAATACACCTTTATTTACCCTCTTAACATTTTAAATTTTTTCATAACTCATTTCTAAGTCTATAATCATGATTGTCTCCTCATTTGGACACTAGGTCTAGTCATTCCTTGTAAGCCTATCTATAAGTTTAGGCCCAAAATGAATTTTTTTGATGTATTACCTAAATTAAAATAAAATATATACCTCCATTATAACATCATAAAATATTATCCATTCATGGGAATGCTATTTTTATGCTAGGAGTGAAAATGATCCTCCAATTAGAAACTATGCTTCACCACACCTTTAGACCTAACTACAACCCCAAGGTTTTAGACTATCGTGTCAAGATACATAATCATGTGAGGTGTTATACAAATTTTAATTGGATTTTTACAACTTAACACATCTATTTTAGATGTTTAAAATATCCTAAAACCATCCTTTTATTGTCCTTCACTAAAAGTACCTTTTTGTGCTCAAGGGAAAGTACCCCCTATCTGAGACAAAATAGGGGGTAGTTCCCCTATTTTATCAAATAATATAAAGGTATTATATGACTATATATGTTTCAAGGACAATATATTAAAAAATACACCTTTTGTTTATCTATTTGACTCCCCAAAACTTTAAACTCTAAGACTTTATACACAAGGATGTGTGCAGGGACTTCCAAACTGGACTATTTTTTGTACTTAGAAGTGTATTTCCTTTCCTTTTTATCCATTTTTTAGGTATAATAAGGTTTTTTACACTATAATAATTAAATTAATACTGATATTTCACCATTATCATCAATTTTTTCACCTTCAAAACCTTCCTTACTCAGTCAAACCTAACTGGTAAGTGAACTATGCTTGCAAGTGTCTCCCTGGCTGTAGGTGTTCATTGCCTACTAGGGATTTAAAAAAACCTTGGATGAAATATTTTGAAACCATATGTAATTTTTTATTATTTTATTCCCTTAAATTCATTCTTAGGCCATTGACACCCTTGAACCTATCAAGACTAGGTCTCTACTACTTGGACTGAGACACCCCTTTTTGGGCCTGCTATAGTTTACTTATGCTTTACCTAGAGCTTATGAAGCTCATAATAGAAATATATAAAGTGTTTATAGGTTAAATTCATCATTATAACCTTAAAAACATTATACATTCACCCTTTAGACTCATGTGATTGAGATTTTATTAGAGGACTGAGAACCCTGCCTGTATACTGTTATAGGTGTATATTGGGCTTCAATTGAGACTAGATTATGGTGTTTTAAAACCTATTTTTAAATAATTTTAGGTTAAAAATTATCTATATTAATTATTTATTCCTCTTTGGATGGTAAAAACACTATCAAAACACATTTCCTGAGTCACTACTTGCTTGTCTTCCTGTAGGTACATGTTTTCATGGTTTGTGTACAGACTAAAAGTGTACATGGAAGCAAAACAAGGACTACCCTTCTCCTTTGATGATTCCCTAGGTAATGAATACCAATTGAGTATTTTTAATCATATTAATGTTTTTTCAAGTCATAATTTTCAACTTTAGGTGAACATAGGTCTTTATAGGACTCAGTCCTGTAGATATCACTGAAGGAATTTAGTCAAAATTTGGCAACTTTAGGACTTTCAAATATCGGCTTCCCTTTATCATATACCATTCAAAATTTTAAAGGGTATTATCCTATGTATAATATATAATCCGAAATCATAAAAAATCATAAAATGATCTTGTAACCATGTTAAGGTCTCAACAAAACCCCAAGGATCACTGTTTTGCCATTTTAGGGAAAATGGGCCTGAAATAGTCATTTCAATTTTGCACATGATTTTCAACCTCAATTTACCAATTCACACATCAAATATGTTTTAATTTATCTAAATAAAATGATATTTCATCAATATTATTTCATACAATCTCATATTCTCCATACAATCACTTCTAGATCTCTGTCAATACCTCCTGTAGGTGAATGTTTCCATGATATAAGTAGTGAGTACAACTTAGGTAGTATGAATTACCTTTAGATAACAAAAGGATATTATGCCTATAATAACAACTTAAAAATAATTTTCACACTATTATGGATGTGAAATAAGAAACAAAACCTCCCTCTTAACTTTAAATCATCCATGAGAGCACGTGTACCTGCTCATTAATCGTTGCCTTGTGTGTGAATGTTGCATATGACTAAAACTCATTGAAATTTTGACTTAGAGGATGAAAATTAAAAAGGATGGATAAAATTATAAATTTAATAAATTTTTAAGGACCTATCAAAACCCCTTGAAGACATTTTGAAATCATGAAGATCTGGAAATGGTGAAAATAGTCATGTCATCCCACACAAGACCAATATGCAAATTTGAGATGTTTTACCCATCCAATCAACTTAAAACTTGAAAAAAATCATGGATATAATTATATGAGAAATTAAAAATCCTCTATAACCAATATTAGTATCTTATTTTTATGTAATTTCCCAAACAAGAGCAAAACCTATAGGGTGTACAAATTAGCAAACATATCTGAAAGGTCAACTTCTTAATAATGGTTTGTAAGGCTGAGACCACCATTCCTCTAAAACCAAACATAAAATTTAATCTCAATAAGTTTATAATACACCTCCAAGATCATTTTTTCTTAAATATCTTATGTTGACCATACCAAGTACAAACTTGTAGGTCACTTTTTATTTGCCAAGAAGGGTGAAAAAGGAGCAAAATGGTTTTAGCTTATAAATGACACTTCCAAATAATCAAAAATGTATAAATGAACATGATGAGGGTTAATACTCACATTAAAACATTTTCCCACATGGCACACTTCCCAAGGAGTTTGTATAAGTGCAAATTCTTCTTTTTCTTGAAGAAAACTATCCTTTTTATGAGGAACTTTCCACTTTTCAGTTAAAAATAGTTGGTTAAGATATAAGATGACACATGGGTCATGAAATAACCTTTTTTAACCTTCACACTTCCCAATAAATCCATATAAGTCATTAAATGCACCCTTTTTGACCTTAAAATGACCCAAAATGACTAAAATGACTAAAATGACTAAGGACCAAGGCTAGTATAACATCAAATGACATTAATTAACCTATAAAAGACATTGTGACATCTATATTAAACCCCCTATAGGAATATAAGGTCATTTTTTTACCTATATGTTCCCTAATTTAACTTAAACATCAAATTTGGTCAATAAATTGGTGACTCATAGAGGTAGTATGATCTGAGCAACAATTCAAGACGACCATTTGGTGACAGTAATTCCTCAAATTTTGTATTGTTTTCATTTTGTATTGTCGATGACAGTTTTGTCCTCAAGTGATTATGTCCTTGAGCATTGTATTGTTTTAATGCTGGGACGTATGTCCTCGAGCATTGTATTATTTTAATGCGAGCGTTGTATGGTTTTAATGTTGGGATGTTAAATTATCACATGTTAATTCCTTGAGACATGCAATCTCTTGAGGTTGTTTTCAAAAATATGTATAAATGCATTGTAACCTGAAAGGGGAAGGTAGGCATCTCTTCTCAGAGATAAGCATATGTTTTGATTTAACAAAACATCTATTTTCAGAGATAATCCTATATTTGTATTATGGTTGTTAAGTAATACGACATCTCTTCTCAGAGAATCCACTATTATTGTGTTATTTTTGTGCTATTGAAATATTCATCAACCAAAACTTATAAGTTTTGGATCAGTGGTATCAGAGCAGTTTATATTGAGAGTGTATGTTCTCGAAGACGAGGTCAGGATATAAGAAACTTGGGTGGGAAGTGACAGAGATTCCAAACACTCCACTTGTGCACCCCAAATGACCTCAAATGGTGGATGCTACTGAGACATCTGATCCTTTCAAGGAAATGGTGAATGAAGCCCTCTAGTGGCAACAAGCATAGATGCTCCAATAATTTGCTCAAATTCTTCAAACACTTCCAATGGGAAATTCTAGCTCTGTGGCTACACATCCGGGCTCCTCATCGAGGGAGCTTCCTTTCAATGCCCCAACACCCTTCAAGGTTTAGGTAAATTTTGATATTCCCACATTTGAAGGCAAAATCAATGCTGATGTAGTGGAAAATTGGTTGGATCAACTGTCATGCTACTTCTTTGTAAATAAGTTCACTGATGGAGAAAAAATCACTTTTGCTCTTTTGAAATCATCATTGCCCATGAAAAACTAGTGGGAAGTGTACAAAAAGAGGTTCAGTATGGATATCATTGGCCTTGGGGTGGAACCCACCTGGGATGATTTTATGGAAGAAGTAAAAGAAGAATACTATCCCCTCGACGCGTATGATGATCTGTACATACAGTGGCAACAACTTCACCAAGGCAAGGACCAATCTGTGTAAGATTACAAAGACACTTTTCATTCTTTGTCTACAAGATTGGGAATTGAAGAAAGTGAGAAACATAAAACTATCAAATATCATGGTGGAATACAATGGTACATCCAAGGGCAAATGGATCTCTTCAATTTGGAAACCATCGGTGAGGCATACAAGTTCTCAATAAAGATTGAGCAAAAGCATGGAAGAATGGATATAAGGAATCGGTCTTCAAAATAGAAAATTGATAAAGAAGGTCAAACATGAGGCCAAAATTGGAAGCAAAAAGAAAGAAAGACCAGGAAGTGGTGTGGTTATCACAAATCTGGAACTCACTCCAAAGAGGAATGTCGAGCTATCAAATCACTGCTTTTTGAGTCACCATCCACAACATCTACTGCTCTACCTCATACAGACCTTGTAGTTGAAGAGGTTGAAGAAGAAATTATAGATGCTAATCTTGAAGCCATTGTAGCTTCATCACAGACACATGATGAGATGCTAGATGACAATGAAAGGTTATTTCACTCTAAGTTATGGGTGAAAGGTAAGCCTCTGCATTTCATTCTTGATAGCAAAAGTCAAAAGAATTTAATCTCTACTAATGTTGTGAAAAGCCTAAATCTGTCCATGAAGCCTCACCCAAAACCATACAGTATTAGATGGTTGAGCCTAGGGAGAGACCTCTGTGTCACCCACCAATGTCTTCTCTCATATGAAATACAACCTTTCCAAGATGAGGTCTTATGTGATGTGGTCGATCTAGATGTTTGTGATGTACTCTTTGGTCAGCAATTCATGTATGATTAACATGGTATATACGAATCAAGAACTAGATAGATCACTCTCACTCTTGGAACACAACACTATAGTGTACCAGAAGTACCACCTTCCACATCTGTCTCTCTGCATAGCACCAAGAAATTTGTTTTCATGGTGGTCAAGCCACAAGAATCCAAAAGGGCCAATGTTATAGCCCTGACAACACAACAATAGAAGCAAATAGATAATGCACTAAAGAATTTCATAGCCTTCCATCCATAGACTGATGGTTAGATAGAAATGGTGAGCAATCGAGCCCCACATGATTCCATAAACCACAGTCCCTTCCAAGTGTGCATCAAGAATCAAATCAAGACACAACTACCACACCTGATGGGGAATGGTGATGTAATGGGTACCATTGCTTTTCAAGTAGGGAGGAATGATCTAGGCAACAATTTGAGGTGGCCATTCAATGACAGTAATTTCTCAAATTTTGTATTGTTTTCATTTTGTATTGTCAATGACAATTTTGTCCTCGAGCGATTATGTCCTTGAGCATTGTATTTTTTTAATGTTGGGACGTATGTTCTCAAGTCTTGTATTGTTTTAATGTGAGTGTCATATGGTTTTAATGCTGGGATGTTAAATCATCACCCATTAATTCTTTGAGCCACACAATCTCTTGAGGTTGTTTTCAAAAATATGTATAAATGCATTGTAACCTGAAAGGGGAAGGCAAACATCTCTTCTCAGAGATAAGTGTATGTTTTGATTCAACAAAAAATCTCTTTATAGAGATAAGCCTATATTTGTATTGTAGTGGTTAAGTAATACGACATCTCTTCTTAGAGAATCTATTATTATTATGTTATTTATGTGCTATTGAAATATTCATCAACTAAAAATTTTGAGTTTTGGATCATAGTATGCCTACTATACTAACTAGACCAGTAGCCTTATCAGTCCATTGGGATTAGGGAGTCATCTAAAGTCTAAAAAAAAATGAGACCTTTGACCATAATATTTACCAAGATAAGACAAGTAATTGACTACCTCAACCACATAAAACAAGGACACACACTGAGCAAAGCAAACACACAACAAAACACACACATGTACTTAAGGCACTTAGGGGAATTAGAGAATAGAATACTATGAACAAATAGGAAATAAACATACCTCCTTTATAGGATCAAAAGGAAAGTTTCTTGAATCATCTTCATGGTGATATGAAACATAGTACTAAGCATGTTTCTCCTTGGATTGAATGCTTTGTGGATTACACCTATTCCTTGGCACTTCACTTGATCTGATCTTAAATATATCATCCTTTAATAGGTCTCTAATGTAGATATATTCCTCTTTAACATGTTCACATACTTCATACTACTTCCCACTCTTCATTTCATGATCAATTTGTATCTCCTTAGTAGGAATGGCTTTAAGAGGAGTAATTTCATGTTCTTTAGAAGATTGAGGCCAATAGGAGCTTATTCCATCCTTTAAGATCTGATGTGTTTTTCCCAACTGATTGAGAAGATGATATCAAAGTTCAAACATGTCATCATGAAATGTATATTCTTCTTGAAATGACAAATTTAAAAGATTACTTTTCCTTTGCATACTTGACTACCAAAGCTACCTTCTCCATCTTTGACCCCATCATAGCCTCCTTGAAGAGGAGTATAACCTTCTACAATGATTTCAAACAAGTCATCTAAAGGTTGATTAAGAACTTGTCATTAACCATCCATGACATCTTGAAAAGTGATGGAAGAACCAATGAAGGCTTCTTCCTTCTTGATTTCCATAGTGATCTCAATAAGATTGGGCTTCCTCTCAATTGAAAGGTCTTCTAGCTCATCAAGGAGATTTGCATATTCTTCCCAATCTTGGTCATTATCCTCTATGGAAGCCTCTTTCTTCACATTTTCATGTACTTTATCTTCAACTCGGAGAAACTCTTTAAACCCTTAAAATATCTCCATTTGTAGCTACAAATCATTCTTGTCCTCTTTATTATCTTGAACCACTACCTATTCAATCTTCTCTTCTTTATGTATGATTTCATAAATTTGGTATTATTCCATCTCCAAATCATCTGATGGTATTTCAATATTATTCTAAGGTATTAGATCATCTTCAAGAGCAATAACTTCCACCTTGGTCTCAAGAGATTCTTCTAGGACTGCCACCTCTTTAGGAAATACTTGAAAGTGTTCTCCATCCATAATAGCATATTCATATTCCTATTTTAGGTGATCATCCAAAACCTTTTGATCAAATGTAGCATCTTATTAAAGGGCTAAAAGATATTCCATCTCTTTATCTTTCATGGTGATGCCAAGACTAGGCATCTTGAAATCATGTGATCTAGCCCAATGAGGCTACCATGAAGGTATGCTTTCTTCAAGCAAGAGTTATCTTTACTTATCAACAAACTACTCATATTTAGGCTCCAATACCACATTCCCATCAATTAAAAGGGTCATGGAGTGAGGACAAGATGAACTAGTTCGTGAAGGTGGCACATAGAACTCAAAATCAGATTTGGAGTGAGATGTAAGGGTTTATTTTAGAAGCTCTTGAGAAAGGGGGGTAGACCTTGGACTAAAAACACTTGATTTTCTCCCTTCCACTTTAAAAACACTTAATTTACATCTAATTAAGCTATATGGATCTCTTTAGGAAGGGTATATGGGGTGTGTTTAGGCATAGGATCTTCTTTTGGGTCTAAACCTTCCATCTCACCTTGACTTAGCAATTTCATCTTAGCCTCTAACTCTTCAATCTACTTGGCTAGATTCTCTTGAAAAATTATATCTTGAATTTTATATGAATAATCATGAGGAAAGGAGTAAAATATTTATAATATGGAGGATAAAAATTTTATTGAAGAAGGGTGGGAGGGGTTTGTATAAGATCAAGCTCCTTCCCAACTTCACACTTTTTATCAAGAATTTTCTCCTCTTTCTTTCCCCATGACTCCACTACCATGTTCCAACTTAGGATATTAGGATTATGAGTCTCTTTTTTAGGTGGTGGGGATGAAATGTGAGAGGTTAAATAGGACTTTAATTCCACTTCCTTAAATACCAACATAGACTGCTACATATGCATATTAACCAACTCAATTTGCTTATCAAGGTTAATTTCAAACACAAGGTTTCTCCTTTCAAATCTCTCTTTCAACTAATTGGGAAAAGTATGAATTTTATATCTTTGATTGGGCTCATGAGTAGAGATAAAATATGGATAATAATAAACTTGGAGAAGTGAATATGAAGGCTGATAGGTTTACTGAGGTTACCTTTCATGAACTCTTATCCTATTCTCTAAAGAAGAAACTAGGCCACTCACATCAAGCATCTCACTTGTGAGCCTTTACCAATCAACTCTCTCAATAGGTACCCACTCTTTTTTAACCAAATATAATGCATCCCTCACTTTATTAATAATATTACTAGTGATATCTTGACCACATCCCCTTAGAGTATCAAGATCCAACATGTACCTCTCATAGCCTAAAAGTGTTTTCTTGAGGGTGGAAATGGGTTGACTTGAGAAGTGGCTAGGTTGTCTAGGAGAAATGAATTGGGAATGTTTATTTTAGGATTGATACACTTCATGACATAGCTGTTATACTTCATGATAAGGCTGGTATACTTCATGACAAGGTTGATTAAGAATGTGTTCATATAGATAGGGAATGACACAATCTTGAAAAGTCTCACCAACTTGTGTAAAATAATGCTCAACACCAAAATTAGCCATGAAACTTCATTAAAATAAATAATACATAGGAAAATCTTAGAAAAAATATTGATAGGATAACTTGGGATACTTGAAAAACTGATATATCTTCAGAGTCCCCATTGATGCTTATATAGATGCCTCCAAAGCCTAAATGTTGAGAGATAACACCAAAAATTTCTCAAATTCTTGGACCAAGAGTCCGACTAGGTGTGCCAAAAAATGTTTTCACTTAGATTTTCACCCTTTGAGGAGATGTAAAATATCTCCTCATCTAAGTGGCATGATAAAAACATCTCTAGGCTTGTGGGTAGCCTAAGGATGAGGTGAATTTATAGACAGGGATAGCTCCCTTAATGTACCACTTTGGATTGTAACTATACTTGATTTTGGTGGTGAAAAGGGAGAGAGATAAATGAAATAAAATTGTTATAATGGGGGTGATACAAAAAATAATATGATGACTTCCAACCAGCCACATGTTACACATGAAATCAATGGACAAACTAAACATACACTTCTCCAATCTATGTCTTCTCACATCAATGTTAAATTATGAGGTTATGGATGAATACATTAGGATAGGAGGACTATAAAAGAAGCCTTGAATGGAACTATTGAATATAATAACTCATTCAAACTTGAAAATCTCCTAAAACACTTCACATGCCTTGCAAAAAGAGGATACAAATAGGTGAAAGAATGAAACAACGTGCTAAGGAATCCATAGTTTTCACTAAGAAAGATTCATCATCTAATTTAACACACTATTAAAAGTTATATAAGAGGTAAAAATTAGTATTCTTATGGATCAAATTTTATGTAAATGAGTAGGGATTCACCATACTCAGAAGGAACATCCATTACAATGCCAAAATGGCTAGTTCTTATAGAAATTGAGAGAGAGAAAGAAGAGAAGAGAGAATTCCAAGGGTCACATGGACACTTGTGAAGCTGATAAAATTAGTTACTTGTGAATTATATAATTATTTGGGATGAACAATAAAATTTTAGGTAGCCAAAGTGTTCATACAATTAATCAAAACTCTTGTAAAGTGGCATAAAAATCCTTGTCTTGGGTCAAAAAATTGCCTTCATAATTTGAACCTATTTAAACATCCCATAACTGATTAAGGATATGTATGATGATTTTAATTAAGGTTAATAATCTCAATAATTAATATCCATGAATTATTTATAGGATTGGTCATTTGGAATCATTCCAAACTGAGCTATTATCATCTGCAATCCAAAAAATTCCTTCTTCATGCACCCTGCACACTTGTCTTCAAATTTGGATTAAATTTCTCATGAAAATACATAGGATGTATTGCATGAAATTTTTTAATACTCTCCATGTCATTAAAATAATTATGAACACTTTAAAATGAGATCACTTGAAATTCTCCACCCTTCTCACTAGCTTGTCCAATAGGCCAATTTTGACTAGCTGAGATGAAGGCTATTGTTTGCACACATATAAGATTTTATAAGGAATAAAATGAAAATTTGGAGATATAAAAAGTCTAAATATTATTCATAAAGTTTATTTCATCCTTTTAATCCTTCTATAACCTAAAAAACATAAAAAATGGTCAAAATACCCTATTTTCCCCCTGTGTATACAATTATGAATAGAAAAAATCATGGGAGGGATCATAAGTGCATAATATACAAGTTAAAATATTTTTAATGGTCAAAATATTCCATTATAATTCATCTCCATATTCATTTCTCTAGACTGGTCCTTAATCGGGGTTTGTAAGGGTTTATGACAGTTTTGACTCTTAAGATTGTTTCATCAAGGTTTGATGTCAAAAACTCAAAATAATTCCAAAAATTCATATTTAAGTACATATTATAACATCATTTAAATTCTTTGGTTCCCATGAAAATTATCAAGAAAGATGTGAACACTTGAATATCTCCCATCGAGCTTTTTTCTCCATTTACACAGGCCTAACATTGGTCTTAGTCCAAATTTGACTCTCCTTATGATTTATCATAAATTTATAATATTAAAATCACCTATATTAACCATATAAACATTTTTAAATATTTAATAACTCATATATATTTCTAGAAGTATGATTGACTCCTCATTTAGACACAATGTCTAGTCATGCCTAATAAGAATGTCTATAAGTTTAGGCCCAAAATGAGTTTTTTTGATGTCGTAACCACATTATAATAGCCTATATAACTCCATTTTGACCTCATAAAAAATTATCCATTCATTGGAATTATAATTTTATGCTAGGAGTGAAAATGGTCCTCCAATTATAAACTAGGCTTCACATTACCTTTAGGCCTGACTACAACTCCAAGGTTTTAGACTCTCATGTCAAACTCCATATTCCTGTGAGGTGTTATAAAAATTTTCCTTGGTTTTCTCCAACTTAACATAGATATTTTAGAGTTTTAAAATCTTCTAAGACAATCTTTTTACTATCCTTCACTAAAACTACCATTTTGTACTCAAGGGAAAGTACCCCCTGTCTGAGACAAAACAAGGGGTACTTCCCCTGATTTATTAGAAAATATTAAGGTATTATATTAGTATATATGTTTTAAGGACCATTTTATATTCAAAAATTTATCCTCTTGTTTATCCATTTGACTCCCTAAAACTTTAAATGCTAAGACTGGTTTTTATGCACAAGGACAGTGTGTAGGCACTTCCACAATGGACTATTTCTTGCACTTGGAAGTGTTTTTCCTTTCCTTTTTATCCATTTTGGAGTTATATATTTTTTTTTAAAACTATAATAATAAATTCAAAGTGATATTTAACCCTCATCATCAATTTTTTCACCTTGAAAACCCTCCTTACTCAGTCAGGCCTGATTGGTAAGTGAACTCTGCTTACAAGTGTCTCCTTGCCTGTAGGTGTTCACTGCCTACTAGGGCTTAGCCAAAACCTTGGATTTTTTTTATTGAAACAATATGTCATTTTATCTTGGTCTGGTCCCTTCACTTTGTGCTTTTGACCTTCACACTCTAAAACCTATCAAGACTAGGTCTCTACTGCTTGGACTAAGACACCCCTTTTTGGCCCTATTGTAGGTTACCTATGTTTTACCTAGAGATTATGAAGCTTATCATATACATGGATAAAGTTCTTATAGGTTAAAATAATAATTATAACCTTCAAATCATTATATATTCATCTTTTTTACTCACTTGATTGAGATTTTCTTAGAGGACTGAGAACCCTAACTATAGATTGTTGTAGGTGTCTATTGGGCTTCAACTGAGACTTGATTGCGATGTTTTAAAACATATTTTTAAATCCCATAATGTAAAAAAAAAAATATATTTATTATTTATTCCTATTTTGATGGTTAAACTAAAAGGGGTAAAAAGTTATTAAGACCAAATGAACCAATTCCTGATACAAACTCATAGGGAGCATTCCCTGATCAGTAATAATCCAAGATGGACCATTCTCCGAGGCCCATTTAGCAAGACAATCAGCAACATCATTCCATTCACGGGGAATGTGTTTGAAAGAAATTGAATTCATTTAAGTACTAAGATGCCTAATCTATTAAACAATAAAATTTAAATGCCAATCCACTTTACCTGAGTTACAATTATTCAACAAGTTAATCACCACTTGTGAGTCCGATTCACAGATAACATTATAGCATCCACGTTGACAGCAAAATTTAACTGCCTCCAGGATCGCCATTACTTCCATAAGATTATTTGTATGACAGCCTTTATAGATCAAAAAGAAAAACTGGATGCTCCTAGAGCTATCCCGACCAATACCACCAATGCCAGCCTCACCCGGGTTCCCCTGTGAGGAGCCATCAGTATTTATTTTAACATCTCCATCTCCAGGTGGAGTCCAGCATCTAGTTTTGTTAGCAGGTCGCACCTTCTCATTTCTTCCAGTTGCCATCCCTCTATGCAACACAAACTCACTGCTCGTGGATAGGGCCATCCCCAGGCACTTACAAAGCCCAACCACTTCTAAATCTAAGTCGCTGCCAGTCATGCATTTCGCTTGTAAAGTTTCTTGCAGCGAGTTAAGAATTTTAGACCACAAAGGTCCCAAGTCAAGCTACACACCCTAAAGATTCTTCTATTTCTTTCAAGCCAAAGATTCCATAGAATGAAAGAAGGTCCGACTACCTAAGCAATTTGTAATATGGAACTCTTTGATGGAGCCTGACCAAGTCTATTCCAGAATTTAGTCAAGGAGGAGACATGCCTATAAGGGGCACCCCATGCACTCCACCACAGGTGCCAGGCCTATTTAGTAAAGGAGCATTGAAAGAATAAATGTGATCTTGTCTCTTCACTGCTATGGCCCCTAAAAACCCCTCTTGCAAAGATTGTCCCAGGTGAGGCATTTGTTGTGTGTAAGAAGCCAAAGAAAAAAGTTACATTTGGGCCATGAAATCCGGTTCTAAACTTTTTTGCCCCATAAAAATTGATCTCCATTGAAGAATTGCTTGGCCAAAGTTATATATCTGGAAGACACAGAATTCTATCCTGTAGCATCTCCACCCTAGGTAAGAACATCATGCCCTTGTAATGAATTGCATCCTCTAGATTCAAGGATTTGGGTTAATTCTCTTTTATCCTCTTCTGAACCTCCCAGCGGCCAATCAGAGGAATTTTTCCACCTGTATCCAATGGTAATGCCCATGCTAATAGGTTCTTTGTAATACATCACAGTGTTCCAGCCAGCAGAATGAAGGGAATCAGCTAAAGGCTATAAATGAGGATGTGAAAATAATAGGGGTGGTGCACCATCTCAAGAGTCCTCCCAGAATAAGTCCTCATGCCCACTATTGCACACCCAGAAGAGGTTATGTTTCACTAGCTATGCTCCAAGCTTAAGAGTACCCCACACCATCGATCCTCTTCCCTTAAGAGGGAGTCTGGAAATATCATAGGAATAAATACCTAGAAAGTACTTAGCTATCAGAATGCGGGCCCATAGGGAAGACTGATTAGAGCACCATCTCCAATATAACTTGGTAGCCAAAGCTTGGCTGGCCACTATAGCCGAGCACAATCTAAGGCCTCCTTCCTGCTTTGGTCTGCACACAGTAACCCAATTGATTAAACTCCATTTAGTATTTTGGAGATTCTCGCTCCAAAGAAACTTCCTAGAAAGGGCATCATATTCCTTTAGGAAATACACTAGAGCTATTTGAACCATGCAATGGTATATGGGCAATGCCTGAATAACTGATTGTAGAAGAATCACTCTGCTAGTAGTAGATAGCCATCTATGAGTCCAATGACTAATTTTTTGCCTTAGCTTGTCCAAAACATTTTTCCAAAATAGCCTAGGCTACCGTCCCACCACTATGGGAATACCTAAATAAATCACTGGAAGTGTTTGAATCTGAGACCTCAGAATGGCAACTATCCTTCTCTAAATGGACTCAAGCATGTTAAAAAAGAAAATGGAGGACTTATGATCATTGATATTTTGTCCCAAAGCCTCCAAATAATTATCTAGGGTGAGATGAAAAGCTTCCACTTCTCGGATCCGAGCTTTACCTGCTAAAATAGTATCATCAACAAATTGGAGATGAGTCAGGGTAGTTATCCCATTCCCCCATTTCCAGCCTTGTAAAAGATTCTGAGAGACTCGAGATTTGAAAATCCACCCAAGCCCCTTAGCCATGATGGTGAACAGATAAGGTGAAAGTGGATCCCCTTGACGAAGGCCTCTCGAGGCACCAAAAAGCTCTGAAGGTGCGCCATTCATAAGGACCAAAAAGGAAGGCATAGTAAAGCAACTTAACACCCAACTAATCCAATCTTGGTTGAAGCCAAATGCCAACAAGATTTTGCTCAAGAATCTCTAGCTAACTCTATCATAGGCTTTGGCTAAGTCAAGCTTAATAAACATAGCCCTCTCCTGTGAAGTACTCATAGAGTGAATGGCTTTCGAAGCAATCACCACTCTGTCCAAAATCTACTTACCTTTCACAAAGCCTCCTTGTTCCTCTGATATAAGGCAAGGGAGGAGACCTTTCAACCTCTGTGTAATAATTTTAGAAATGATTTTGTAAATAACATTGCAAAGTGCAATGGGCCTATACATCTCTAACTTATCTGCTTGTTCCTTCTTCAGAATAAGAGCCAGGAACATATCATTCAATGCTTTGAGCATTTCCTTGCTAGAATAAGATTCCTGTATCACATCCATTAAATCCCACTTTATAATATCCCAAAAGTCTTGGAAGAATTTAGCCAGGAATCCATCTGGCCCAGGGGCTTTACCTATCTTCATGCTAAAAACTACCTCCTCCACTTCTGTCAAAACAACTAGCCGCATAAGGCATTTATTCATTTCCTCATTCACCAATGAAGGAATGCATGATAGAGAAGTATTTTTTGCCCCTTCATTTGGCAAAGGGTCACTGGTAAAGAGTGCAAAAAAGTACCGTACAGCTTCTCTATTAATAGCTTGGGAGGAGGTTAAGCAGGTCCCATCCTAAGTGACAATAGAGGTAATAAAATTCCCATTAAAATGCACCTACACTGAATTATGGAAAAAGGCCGTGTTCTTGTCTCCCTCCTGGAGCCAATCAATGTGGGCCTTCTATTTCCAATAGATTTCTTCCTGAAGTTCCCACTCCGCTAAGGCACTGGTAGCTCTAGCTTCCTCCAAGCGAAGGCCTTCTAAGAATCCACAATCTCTTATCTGCCTGGTTATTACATCTAACTGATCTTGAGCCTTCTTATTCATACAATATAAATTTCCAAAGCAATTTCTATTCTAGCTCTGCAATTTTCTTTTAACATATTGGAGATTTTAAAGAAAGGAATACATAGATGTTCCATATACAGGGCCTCCCTGCCTCCACCACTGAGCAATGAAATCATGGAGAGATGGGTCTCTGAGCCACATCAGCTGAAACTTAAATGGAGGCTTTTTGGGCCCATCAATATAACCAATGGAAAGCTTGATAGGCCAGTGATCAAAACCTCTCCAATCCAAGATTTCAAAGGTGATAGAAATAACACTAGTTTGCCAAAAACAAGAAACAAGAAATCTATCAAGGTGTTCAGAAATGGCAACGTTACCTATTCTTCTGTTGCTCCATGTGAAGAGCCCATTTGAAGGTCTGACATCATATAGGTGCAGCACTTCTAAATTATGGTGAAGACACTCTGAAGAGGGGCCTAGCCGATTTAGTCCTCCTCTTTTCTCCTCTAAGATTAGCACCACATTAAAGCCACTGGCAACTATCCATGGCAGGAATGGATGACACTTTCAGATATAGCAAATGTGTTCCCAAAGCTGTAGTTGTCCATCAATATCGACCGGTGCATATACATTGGTGAACAGGCATAGTTCACCAGTTTCAAGAGAAGAAGCCACAACTGATAAAGTTGATATATTGGAAATCCAGTGGATTGGAAAAAAATTTCTTGGGTCCCATCCCATGGCTAAACCTCCCATGCTGCCACTAGCACCAATACATTGCCACTGTCCACCAGGTCAGATATTTAGCATACAAGCAGAAAATGATTCAACTGACAATTTAGTCTCCTGAACACAAAAAATATCCAGAGAATGATCCCAAGCCAATCTACACATAGCTTTTTGCCTAGGGGAGCTATTCAAACCCCTTACATTCCATGATAAGACTATCATTGGGTGGGTTGGGGGAAATGTTTGTCCAAGGTTTTAACAACCCCAGCTTCCACCAATAAATCATCTGTAATTTTTAGTCTATCTTGGTCCTTTCTATGCCCAGCTTTGGAAGGGGCAACCGAGGTGACCTTTTTGAATTGTTTCTACATTATCCCAAGAGCACTGGTAGGTCCTTTTTCTTTTTTGCCAGCCTCCCCTTCCTTGGCCAAATCTACCCATCTAACTTCCTTTTCTTTCAACTCGCATGAAGCCTCAAGCGTTCCTTCCTCCTATCACATAGAACTTTCAAAAGGTGCTTGAACCAGCAAATTTTGAATTTCATTAAGGTTTGAAAATTGCTTAGGTTGCTCCAATTATTTCACCTGGTCTTCCATCGAAATGCCATCTTCTATGGCCATACAATCAAGGGCCTTAAACCTATTAAACCCCAAGTCAACCTGTCTATCAACATTTCCATGCCTCTGTCCACGGCCTCTCACTCTCTTTTTAACTAGTATAAAGCCATCCAACCCAGCCTGATTTTGGTCTCCTAACCCTTGCACCAAACTTACATTATCTGAATTTTTCCCTTTACCCATCCTATCAAGTTGGGCTTTGGCATTTTCAATCAGAGCCAAACACCTGATCTCCTTTCCAGCAGAAGTTGTATTTGGCGCTAAGGAATCAGGTCCAGTTCCTTTATCTTTGGTAGCCAAAGGGCATTGACGATGCAGGTGTCCATATACATGGCAGATTCTACATCTGAAGGGAATGGATTCATAATCAATCTATTGAATCCATGACAAAGAACCCATACAAATCTCTATAGAGTCAGGCAGAGGGTTATTTAGATCCGTGTCCACACAAATGCGTGCATACGAGATGATCTTCTTGTCCAGTGATTGATGAGCAATAGTTGTTGGTGTTGCCAGCATAGCTGCTATCTACCTAAGAATATCCTCTCACCAAAATTCTAATGGAAGCCACAGAAGGTGAACCCAAACTAGAACACAGGCTGGAAGTTCATCAGCCGAGTTAAACCCCACATGCCAGGGTTTAAAAAGCAGACCCACACGCTCATAAAAGTATGGGCCCCCTTCAAAAATATGATTTCTATTTGACACAAAAGAAAAACTTACCAAGAAATAGCTATTTCCTGCCAACATAATGTCAAAATCCCCTTCAATGGCCCAAGAGTGACGAATCCATGCTTCTAAAGCTGCCATAGGGATCCTAATGCCCAAGAATTTATAGATCAAGGTATGTGAAGACAGGTATTCAATGTCTTCCTGAACTACCTCTTGGGGAATGACCAAAACTAGTCTATCTTGGCTCCTCAATAAATAGCCATTCACTTTGCTAAGTCTGGTACGCTCACTGGAGTAAAAATCTCCTTGGGAAAAAGAGTTCGCCCCAGGTATCACTCCATTCTTCTTGGGGCCTATCAACGGGCCACCACTTCCTCCTCCGCTCATAGCCATATTTCAAGTCATCATGAGTTTCATTCCTATTTTGATGGTAAAAACACTATCAAAACATATTTATTAAGTCACTGCTTGTTTGTCTTGTAGGTGCATGTTTTCATGGCCTATATATAGACTAAAAGTGTACATGGAAGAAAAATAAGGTATACCCCTCTCCTTTGATGATCCCATAGGTCATGAATTCCAATTGAGTCATTTAGAATAATATTAAATTATTTTAAAGTCATAATTTTCAACTTTTAGGTGAATATAGGTCTTTTTAGGACTCTGTCTTGTAGATACCACTAAAGGAATTTAATCATAATTTGGCAACTTTAGGACTTTCGAATACTACCTTACCTTTATCATCTACCATTATTTTTTTTAAAAGGTACTGTATTATGTATATAATGTAATATAAAACCTTAAAATTTCATAAAATGCTCTTGTAACCATGTTATGAAGTATCAAAAAGACCCAAAGGATCACTATTTTTCCATTTTAGGGAAAATGGGCTTGAAACAATCATTTGGATTTTGAGCATTATTTTCAACCTCAATTTACCAATTCATACCTAAAATATGTTTTAATTTATATAAATAATATTATATTTAATCAAATATTCTTTCAATCAATCTCATGTTCTCCATACAAACACTTCTAGATCTCTGCCAATACCTCTTATAGGTGAATGTTTCCATGATATAGGCAGTGAGTACAACTTGGGAAGTATGCATTGAATTTGTCTACCAAAAGATTATTATTCCTATACTAACACCTTAAAAATAATTTTCACACTATAATGGATGTGAAATAAGAAACAACATGTCCCTCTTAACTTGTAATAATCCATGAGAGCACATGTATCTACTCATTAATGGTTGCCTTGTGTGTGAATGTTGCATATGACTATAACTCAAGGATATTTTGCCTTATAGGATTAAATTGAAGGATTATGGGGGAAATAATACATTTAATAAACGTTTAATGACCTATCACAACCCCCTAAAGACATTTTCAAAGCATGAAGATCTAGAAATGGTGAAAATAGTGTTGTCATCCCACATAAGACTAGTTTGCAAATTTGAGATGTTTTACCCATAAAATAAACTTAAAAATTTAAAATAAGCATGTAAATAATTATGGGAGAGATTAAAAATTCTCAATAACCAATATCAATAGCTGAGTTGTACAAAATTTCCAAAATAAGAGAAAAACTTGCAGGGTGTATAGATTAGTAGGCAAATTCGAAAGGTCAACTTCTTCATAATAGTTCATAAGGCTCAAACCACAATTATTATTTAAAAAAACATAAAATATAATATAAATAATTTTATAATACACCCCAAATATCATTTTTCTTGAAACCTCTTATGCTGAATGTAACAAGTACAAACCTATAGGTCACTTTTCTTTGCCAAGAAGGATGAAAAAGGAGTAGTATAGTTTTAGCTTAGAAATGAAACTTTAAAATAATTAAAATCATATAAATTAACTTTATTAAGGTAAAGAGTCAAATTAAAAACTTTTCCCACGTGGCACACTTCCCAAGGAGGTCGTATAAGTGCCAAACTCTTCTTTTTCTTGAAGAAAACTACCCTTTTTCTGAGGAACCTACCACTTTTTAGTTAAAAATGATTGGTTAAGACATAATATGATTCATGTGTCATTAAATCACCTTTTATAACCTTCACACTTCTAAATAAATATGTACAAGTCATTAAATGCACCCTTTTTGACCTCAAAATGACCCAAAATGACTAAAAATAGTAAAATGACTAAGGACCAAGACTAGCATAACATAAATTCACTTTATAAAAACTATAAAATCACCTTTTTACATCTATATTAAACCCGTTTTAGGCTTATAAAGTCAATTTTTTACCTTTGGATGCCCCAATTTGACTTAAAAGTCAAATTTGGTCAATAGTCAACATGTCTATGAAAAAAATTGAATATAACTTGAGTAAACTATGTGGGGGAATGGGGCATGATTACCATAAAGGCACCCAAGAAGGAAATGTAGATGTATGAATTCCCTCATGCCATCACAAACTAGATGTGAAAGCAATAAATAAGAGATAAGTGTCATGGCCATGACACATACATGAAAGCATACATAAAAACACATGAGGCACATGAAGTAGGCTTAGGGGCCACAAGACAAGGTAAATGGGCACATGTCACTAATTCTAAGAAACAAAAACATACAAAGACATATTCAAATGTCTTCATACTCAAAATATCATGTTTTGGCTTAGATCCACATGGAAATACATGTTCAAAAATCCACATACATATTCAATAAGCATACACAAGGACATGGGCACATGTCCAAAGAATAAAAATAATTAAAGGACAATGGAATATTCAAATTCCATCATTTACATATATAATTAAAGAAACATAATCAAATATAGACTATTAAAGCTAGAAATGAAATAATACATAATCATATGGTACAAATACATATAAGAGCAAATATGCACATAAGGTGAGTCTATAGTATTATTAGTAGTCATAAAAAAAAAATTAGTTATTATATAATGATATAACCTAAAAAATCAAAAGTTGTGTAGTATAATTCCCCCAATGGGTTGATATATCAATGTTGAATCAATGTATGTGTATGGGCCCCTGATGGGTGGATAGTGTAAAATCTAGATCTGTCTAGAAGACCTAAGTCCTATAATAATCTATGAACACTCTAAGGGAACAAGTGAATCATTTATGTATAATAAAACCAATTTCACTAACATAGATAGCATATGTAGTACTTGTAAAATAAAAGGAATGTAAATAGGAAATGTATACAATCTAAAATTTGTATTTTCTAAGTAATATTTGAATGTTTTTGTATTTTATAAGCATATAAACTATGCACAATCAATATAAAATAGAGATTATGTATAAGTAATACTTGAATGAAAATGAAACTATGTACATGGAGAGTGTTAGGGATAATAATTTGTGTACTGGTGAGGAATAGTGCTAGAAGCCCAACATGTCTTTGATGGTATGACTCTGTGTAACATATGTGGCATCTTCACTTTCTGAATGGTTTTTACCATAATAATTTGTGTTGTTCCAATCATATTATTCATGTTTATTATCAATCTATGGATTATTGATTAGGATCTTTCAATCTAAAATTGTATCCACTGTAAGTATAACTTGATTTTACAAATTTTATTAGGAAAAAACTATATTCTCTCTATAATCTATAATCATTACAATATCATGTGAAAATGATATGCAACCTATGATTTTTTCAAGTGTTTCTTTTATTATTTTTCAACCATGAAATTCCAAAGGCATCATTATAAGCACTTGAATTTGTAATGATAATAAAAGTGAGAGAACATTCTTTTGAGGCATATGAAACTTTTAATTGAAGTGACCCCAATAATGAGATAGAATAATGTGTTGTATATATATATTTGTATATTCCTTTCCAAGAGAATAAATAAATGATAGTGAACAAAATTTGATTTGTTGATAATCCATAATATTAACATTAGTGCATTTATTGCCATCTATATAAGTTGTGATAGTGAAAATATTATGATATGAGGGGGGCTTGTATTTTCCCTCTTACATTGACCTTTGAGTATGTATATTTTGTATCTATTTCTTGCTTTTAAGACTCCATTATTAGATAACCTATTTATAGAATGGTTATTTACTTAGTCTGATTTGGAATGTGTAACTTAAGTTCTTGCTCTTTTTTTAACATTACCTTTTCATCTGGATATTTTACCTCGATAAATGTATCTATGAATGATTTTCCTTAGCATGTTCCATAAATCCCAAACCTTGTTGTCTAAAATTATCAATTCCTAGAATAGAAATAGTTATGCCTTGATCATTCTTTCCCAACCCTTGACCTTGATAATCAAATTATTTTAGATATTTTTGACCAAACCCATACTACTTTGAAAGCTGAGCCTCATTTTGAAGAGGTATATTTGAATATTTTACTTGATTTTCATGTGCTTTTCATAGTTTTTCTTACTCTAAGTTATCCTTTGGTAACCACTATTGCACTATTTATAAAGTTAATCCTTTCTAAATTTGTATATGTGTCATTATATGTTTTTTGGATGATGTGTGACTTTTTGAGTCATCCCTAACAAATACCTATTGTATTTTCCTTTTAATGATAAGCATGAATCAGTTTGATGCTCATGCATTCTATGATATGCACAATAATATCCAGATCTATTCACTAGATGTAAAGGAGGTAGGTTGATCAACTTTGCTTTAATAATTTACCTTAAAATCTCACTTAAACTTATCTTTTATCTTTGATTAGTTTTTGAATCACTAGTTGTAGATGCACTTTGTTATGATTTAATGTTTTGATATGTAACATTGCTTACCAAAAATTGACTAGGAGAAGATTCATATAGATGATTGACACTAGTGTGCCATGGAGGCCTTTTATTTTTCAATCTAATTTTCTCTTTCATGTAATAATTGATTCTAATTTTGTAATTTTGAAATTAACTTTCACATGCTAAGAATTTGATCCTTTAGAGTCTCACAAATGCAAACCCTAGTTACTTCTAATTGAACATGTAAGCACACACTTTGAAGAGGGGATGTGTGAAGGGAAGGGTTTAAATAATGAATAGTCTACATATATGCATTAGGAATAGTAGTATAGGCTTCCTGTCATTTTGGAAGAGTGATAACATGGAAATGGTTAGAGGAAAAGTAGCTATCACCCTCTTAGAGGAGAGGAGGAGAAGTAGATTCTTGTGTATCCATGAAATATTAACATAAAAATTGAAAAAGTGATGTTAGGGTAAAACAAATCAGATCTAGAAAATCTATCACAACCAATAAACATAGGGGAAAAAAGTATACAAACACTAGGAGAATTTGGGGCTAGCATTTAATAAGGTTAAAAAACATTATTAGGTCCACCAAATGATTTATTCTTTTCAGTATTATGGAATGTAACCCTAGGTTGATAAATAACTAAATAATAAATTAGGGAATACAATACTACAATATCAATATCCATTCATTTTCATAATAATTTATTTATTTAAATATTTTATAAATAGAAATGAATTAGAAAAGGTGTACTTAGCTAGAAATTAGGACTAGGATGAAAAAGAGGTAGCCTAGAAAAGAGGTAAGAGAAATACAAAGTGTCATCACTATAAAATAGGTGTCATAACCCTATTTAAACAATAGTGCAACCCTCTTTTCTAGTAATGCATTATGTTATTGACCTTTTATGCAACATTAATGATCCTATATAGGTAAATAAATGAAATTATGGGCAGACTTTTACTCTATTCTAAGAAGCTTGTACTTATGTGACTAAGACCTGGATTATCACCTATTTTGTGCTTTGATTGATTTAACTATAAAACCCTAAGATTCCATGATTGTTAGGGTTTTTATGAACACAAGTGTAAGGAGAGTGACATTAGTAGGGTAGGTTGGGCATGCCATCAACACCCCATGTATTGAGTGCTACCTACATACCAAACCTCAAATGGGGATCAAACATGATGTAGTTCTCTTAATCTAAGTGTTATATTAAGTGAGAGTGATGCTAGTATGTTTGAGTATGAATGGTAATTTGAATTCTCTAAGTGTGAATTAAGACTGTAAACTCGAGTAAAATTGAGCTCTAGGTTATTGTAGATTGATATATGCAAAAATAGGGGTAAATAGGGATCAATAACCTTAATTTTCACAACTATTTCTGAACTTCTTCATGATAATTGTCATCTATATGATACATGAATGAGAGTGGTATTTATATAGTGTTATGATGTTTGTCAAGAAATGAAATGATTCTAGGTCAACACTAAGATGGTTTAGGGAGTGAAAATATATTCTTTAGGGGAAAGGGAAGGTAAGGTTCAATAATGTTTCCCCCTTTGACAATAGTGCATTGTACTATAGACTAATGGGGTCATGTTATTGTCCAAGTGACTAGAACATGTGAAAAGGGTCGAGGATTCCTAGGTGATGGCTCAATGCAAATCTTAGTATATCTAAGCATGGGATAGATGTGCATAAAAGTTGGAAAAGGACTGAAAGATTCCCTATGATAGGTTTAGGTATAAGTTAAGGATAGAGTGGTCTCAATTGATGCTCATTGCATTAAATTGACATTTTATATGACTACACCTTAGAAAGTTTAGGATTTAAATGAATTTTTAACCCCCAACTTGTTGAGTGATGAGGATAATAATAATTTATTGATTTTCAAATATTTAAGATATGTTCATTCCATGTAACCTCATTTTGAAAAGAAATTTAATCAGCCTAATCAAGCATTTATCCATTTAATATGATTATATCCTTTTGTACTCACATTTTAAAGGTTTAAGTTGTTTGATTTAATATTCTTAGTGAGAAATTTTCAAGAACAATACCAATTTTAGGATGGTGATGGATTAGATGATTTAATATAGTGTATTTCCCCAATCAAGGATGCACTAATGTATCATAAAATGTACATATTAAATTATGCAGGTGATTTGGAATATTCTAATGATTTTGACTTGATTTATGCATTATTATGGGAAATTGTTCTAATTTATAATTTTGACACATAAGTGATGAAATTGGAGTGTCTACATGTATAACCCACCTTACTTTGCTTGAGCCCTATTATAATTTGTTGTTTGTGCATTACCTATAACCAAAATCATGTTATAATGTAATTAGTGTATATAATCTAAAAATTGATAATTAAAATGCTTGAAAGTAAAGAAATCAAAGAATGATTACATTTGTGTGTTGATGCATCCTATACACAAAAGAAACTGTAATCGACCTATTAATTAATCCTAGATCAGAGAAGATAAAACCTACATACACTTCCATTTACAAATACATTTAATCATTTAGGGCCATGACAAAGATCGATCTGCTAGACCTAACCAAGAGGTCCCTTATCATAATAACATCACTAGAGAGGGTTTTAAAGCCTCTATTCAAGAAACATCATGAAATAACCCTATCTAAGTCCAATGTTTTCATATTCACCAAGTACATGCAAAGTAAAGTAAAATCTAGTCTAGTGCTCACCAAAATCTTGTGGCACAAAGTAAGGGTAATAAACATAAAAAGTAAGCATGCTTACAAGATCTACATTCAAGTCAATGTATAGGAAATTTTAATTCATAGAGAAAAAATACATTCAAAATCCATTACTTGTGCTACTTCTATCTATAAAATAAAAGAGTAAAATTAGAGATACTTACCTTAGAGATGAACCTATCGAGACTCAATCTCTCTCTTGGCCAAAGGTGCTTCACAATATATTGTTTTCATTTGTAATGATCATTAAAATAGGCCAAAACATCCAAGATTTTTCCACAAGATAAGATCCTTATCCAATTATAAAACCTAATAAATGAATCCTTGAGTAGAATGGTGGAAGAGAAGATTATAAAGAAGCATAAATAATTGATTAACTCCTTGTCTCTCTAAGAAATGATAAAAATAATGTGAATGTATATCTAGATCTAACTCTAAATCCTTATGAAAGTTTGGCTAATAGAGTTGACCCAATTGATCTTGTATTGTTTATTAATAAAATCAAGTTAGCTCATAAAATAGGTTAGTTGAGGCTGACACAGTCCTTTAAAGTGATAATATATAATGAATACAAGGTCAGCCTAGGTTGACTTTGTTTAGTAAATGTCAAAATTGTTTTTGTCTTGGGTTAGGGTTGAATAAGGCAATGAATTATTTAGAGGATTTTTTAAGGTAGGTGGCAAAGCTTAGCGAAGTGTATAGGAGATGGTTGTGTAGATAGAAAGTGGTGGTATAGGGAAAACCAATCTTATGAATCACTAATGGTTTTTCCACCCCTTTCTCAATGTACCCTTTAAGTCATGTACGTAGAAAGATTGAGACTCGATAAGTTTCTATAAGAGATAAAGAATCAATAATTAATAAATTTTGAAAATATTATGTGTATACATATTCCCCACTCAAATCTCATGACATATCACTCAGATGTAAAATAGGATGGTGATTTGAGAAAAGAACACGATAACACACAATGATGAAGTTAACTAAATTATAATATTTTAAAGCATAAAATAATTAAAATTAAATGATTATAGTGAAATAAATGAAATAAAATTAATGTATGTGTACCTTGAATTACCTTTATCAGTGGATGGTTGTCTATTGTGTTTGTATATTTGATTGTGGAGGGCACAAAGACTGCTTTGGACAAACCTAAGGATATAAAACTAAAGAACAAAAACAAATAAATGTAATAAAGACAAGATAACAAAAATAATGTAGGCATGACTTACTTCTAAATTTAGTATGTTTGGGTGATAAATATAGAGTTAGGACCATAAACCAAGTCAAAATTTAGAGTAAATTAGGTAATTGAGAATCCAAGGCTACTAAATGACCATACAACTCAAACAAATAAACCTTAAGTAAGAAAGACAAATAAACCAAGTCAAAACTAGGATACAAGTAAAAATGGTAATAAAAAATCAATGTGAAAGAAGTAACAATCCTTACTTAAAAAAAGATAGGAAAGAAATGGTAAAACAACATTGACAAATGAGTAGTAACAATCCTTAATCATCACATAAAATGGAAAACAACATTGGGGAGTGACAAATAACAATCCAATCTCACTCAACAATGGAAAAAGTACTGAAAAATAAAAATGGATGTAGTTGTCCAAAAAAAGGAAGTACAATAAAAAAAATAGAAATGTACACAAGCATATAAAAATAGGAGGTACAAAAAAAATTTACAAGTAAACCAAGACTATTCTATAAATGTAAATCAATGATGTAAAGAAATTAATCCATAGTCACTCAAGCATATTGTTTTGTTTTAAAGATAAGTAAAACCAAAACAATGTAGTTCTAACATGTTTTAAGATGTGAAGATGAAGGAATAAATAAGTGGGAAAATATATTTATAATCAAAATTGCTTGTGAACGGGGGAATTAAATTGGTGGTAGGGGAAATGAAGGAAAAAACAAGATAGAGAAACACTTAATTGAATTCAATACACTTATAATTAGGTTTGTCAAAATAATAGGACTTTTGACATTAAGGACTCCGAAGAACTTCTAACCACACAACTCTTGGGTTATCAAATGAAGTATGAATATCATCCCTTGAAGGCTATATGTAGAAATATTAAAATGGATCTACTTTTCCAGAATGTGTTCCTTGTTACTCAGGACCCCTTATAGAGTCATCAAATTACTATGAAGATCAGGTACTTATGTGAGAAAGTAGGTAGCACTGATAGATTATATTTAATTCTCCTATCCAAATCTACTAGTCTACTATACTCCAAAAGACCTTAGCTCTATTATAAGGCCAACTATGGAGTTTGATATTTGATTAGGAACATGAGATGTATTATGAATCATGTCTTTTGGTGTGATGTTAACTTATTGATATTTTATATTGCCTTTTGATCATTGAATTTTATTTTAAATGACTTAGTTTTTGACATTTTATGAAATTTTCTATTCCTCCTCTAGATGATTGGAGAATCAAACATGGGTGCTAAAAATGACTATTATTTGAAAATTTTAGACTTGGTAGCTAGGAAATAAAACTTAGAGAGTATGGTGTCTAAGTGTTTTGTTAATTAATGTGAAATAAATGTGTTATCTTGACTTTGACCTTGTTTAATCCAAAGTGGAATGGAAGGAAATAAAATCAAGGGGAAATGAACATGACACAATTTTAATTACTTCAAATTACAAAAATGTGACAAAGGTGAAAAGGGATACAATGGCATGTAAGGATGATTCCTTATCATAAGAATGTATGGAAGTGTAAGGAAACATGCTAACATATTTTGTTGTGTAATTTTTATCTACAAAAGAAATAAAAACTGAAGTTGAGAATATGGGATCACAAACTTTTAACCATTTCTTGACATTTTTGAAAATGAACGCTCAATTTAATAAAAGTGTTTTAAAATAGTATGGTGATTTTATGAGGAGATCCTAGTCCAATCTATGGTATTACACTATAACTCATAAGAGATAAACCCAAGTGGGTGAACAAAGTATGTAAAAGATGGTATTTGTGAGGAGAACCTAGTCCTATTCATTGTTTTATACTTTAACTCAAAAAAGAAAGACCCAAGTGGGTGTAGAAAGCATTTGAAAAGAATAAATTTGATGTGAAATATCAATGTGTGAATGAAAAAGGAACTCATGAGGAAAATTAGGTCCTATCTACAGTATTACAATGCAACTCATGAAATAAAGAAACAAAAGGTCCAAAAAAAGGTGTTAAGGTTTGAGGAAATGGAAACTATTGCAGAGGGTGAGACCCATGTAGAAATCCTAAAAAAAGTGTTAGTAGGATAACATATAGGAGTATGATAATAATGGAAATATCTAAATGAAGTATTTATTCAAAAACTACACATTATTGGGTTACTTGAAAACTTGGCATTCATTAGTTTAGAGGCAATAGGTGCTATGACCAAGAATATGTTTCACTAAATAAGGGCTAGCCATTTTTGGGTGTATTTGCCTTCTTTACCATGGGTATAGTCTCATTTAAGGAATAGATCACCAACATTAAAGGTATGGAATTTAAATTTTTTATTATGTTTGTAGGTAATACAAGCCTTATATTAATTATTATGTTGTAGAGTGGATAGACGATGTTCATCAAGAAGATCGAAAGAATGAAGACAAGCATCATGTAATTCTTCGACAGGAATGATACCATGAATAGATATATTAGATTCAAGTGGTTTGATAATAGCCATACCTTTATAATCAATGAAAGAAAGGGTATTAGTTGGATTAATTGGTGGGATAGGAGGTATATAAGGTTATAGAAGTTATAAATTTGAAAGAGGTAAGAATTGTTCAAAAACCTGAGTATCGATAAGTGGAGAATTAACTGGAGTTACATGACCTTCAGGTTTTACATCAATATCCATGGAGATAGTATGAACATCATAGTTAAAAACATACATTTTATCTAAGATTTTATAATAGTGTTTAACATCCAAGTTTCTTGATTAATATTAGGCCATATGTAATTATCATCATAGGTAGGAGAGATAGTATATGCTTGTTTCTCCAAAGGAACTTTCGAAGGTGATATGCCTAGACTGATAAATTAATGAGGTGACATGGTTAAAGGGTCTTGAAATAACTTAACCGCTCTATAACTATTACAATTGAAATCATCTTCTGTATAAGATGTGTCATTTGCATTATAGAACATGATATTATTTATGAGAGGGATGGTACAATCATGAGGTAACAAGGAAGGAGGAAGCCACTCTAAAATGCAAGGAGGTAGCTTGGTATTATTTCATGTGTTTTATAATTTACTTTGATCATAATCATCATCATCATCATCATCATCATCATCATCATCATCATCATCATCATCATCATCATCATCATCATCACCACCACCATCATAATCAATAAGAATGAACTATAAGTCTAGATTCATATTGATAAATTCAAGTAAAGGTTCACTATTAATTTTTATAATAGTGAGAATCCAATACCGAGATTCAATATTAGGAAGCTAAATATTTTATGGGTTAGGATTGACATCATGTTTTTAACATTTACCATTATGAATAAACTTGATACATTTTCTACCACAAGTGGTAATAACCCTCATGTGATGAGTCCATGGGCATTCTAGGAGTATATTATAGGATAATGTTAAGTTTAGAACCATAAGTTTAGTATGTATAGTTTTGGTTCCAATAGTAAGAAATAAACAAACAAAACCACATGGATTTTTATTGGTATTTTCAAAACCACAAAATGTTATATGAGTTTGATTGAAATGATCTTTGTTATACCCAAGTTGTTCAATGAGCCAAAGATATGTCACATTAATTTCCTACCCTTCATCTACTAATACTTTATGAATAATGGTGGTATTAATGTGCATTTTAATTAAGAGAGGTGGATCATCAGTTGAAAATAAAATTTAATCATTGATCATGTCTTTTTCAAGGAACCTTATGGAAGGTTTTGAATAAGGACAAATAGTTTCAATGGTATAAACTTTTATTGATTGAGGATCATGAGAAAGTTATTCCTCTTATAAGGAAGATGGTTCTTTGATTAATAAATTATTGCATTAGGAATTTAAGATGAAAGGGAGAAGTGTGATGAGCCCATAAAATATCTCAATATATCCATAAAATAACATCATTTTTCTTTCATAGGATGTGGATCTAAATTTAGTTTCCAAACTTATGGTTTATTTAGAATAAAATAGCAATTATATATCATGGTTATGTATTTAGAATTCATTTTTATCTATTTGTTATCTATTGCTAATTATTATTGGGAAAAATATGTTAATGAGTGCATACATAGTTCATGATAAGCCAATATTGATCCAAAGTATGAAGAAGTAACCATTCAAGAATAGTGTTGGATTAGTATAAGAATCTTCTAAAATAAGATCTAGTATTTTGGTCAAGTTATAGACTCCTACAAATTTTGTTGTAGATTCCCACAATAGCTATAGATTACAACATGCTTGTTACAACAAGTATGGATTAAAATAGGCTTGTTACAACTATAGATTACAATAGACTTGTTACAGACCAGATATGGATTACATTAGATCAACTATGTATTTCACCAAGCTTGCTACATATTTCACCAAGCTTGTTATGTATTTCACCAGGCTTACTATGGATTTCAGCAAGTTGCTATGAATTTCAATAGAATTGCTATGAACTTTAACAAAACTACTACAGACATGTTTGAGAAATATTTCTAAATGTATTCTAATGTTCCAGCTATCATGAGGAATAATTTACATTTATATTCTTTTTATATATAAGTTTCTATGTATATAATTTCCATTGTAGATTGTATTCAAATATAGATTTATGTAATTTTACTCCAAACAATTAGCTCTCTCCATATTTGGTGGAGATCAAGATTAGGTAGCAATAGATTTCTTTATTAGAATAAATATCTTTCTCCATATTTTGTGGAGATTGAGATAGGATAGAGTATCTCGGTTGTTACTCCTAGATAAGGTGTTGGTTGGAATCATGACTTATGAATGAAACCTTTCACACCCGAATGAAAATCAATCAATCAATCAATACAATACAATTTCTCTTTCCATTATTCTAAGCAGTCCATTCTAATACTTGTGTTTTGAATAAATCCTCTTTTGAAGAATGAGCTAGCCACTCATTCCAAGGAAGATGGATCCATGTATTTTATTTATTTATGTAATCTATAATTATTCTTTTTGCTATAAATTCTTATTTTATTTCTTTTTTGCTTTAAATAGTTTATTTTGTACAATTTGTTGTAAACTTGTAAGTATTTTATGTGTTTGTCATTTATTTTAAATTCAACAATTTACTTTCTACAAATGTGTTTTAATTTCATTCTAGTGTGCTTTAATTTCATGCAAGAGTGTTTTGCTTTAATTTCATGCAAGAGTGTTTTAATTTATACAAGTGTGATTTTCAATTCCAACAAGTATCATTTTTAATTCTTGTAAGTGTGATTTTTAATTCCTATAAAGTGTGGAGTGTGATAGAAAGAACCATTTTCCAAAGGTCTCTTTATCTTATTGCATATAGACTTTGGACACCAGCCCTAGATTGAAAATATTAAATGAAGGTTATTAATGACACCCATCAGAGTTTGAACTAACTCCATGAGAAAATATGCTTACAAGTCTTAAAGGAGGACTAAAAATTCACTGATTGAAACTAGGCCATCATGAAATCTCAAAATTATATGAATCCCCACCAAAACATGGTATATTATTTATTAGATATTGGGTTCTCTTGATTCTTACTTTAAACCTCATTGGGAGTTCTCACTAGACTTGTAAAACCCTAGAAACATTGCTTTAGAGACCTTTAGGTATGTCTACAGACTCACTGATTTGGTTTAGATTACTTAACTATGAGTGAAAAATATAGATGATGATCATTCTATGGGTTTTATTTCCATTCAATCACTGAAAAAATTGTTTTAGAGCCTCAAAGAGATTTTAATTAGTTTTGAGATCTCACCAATCACTTTTCAACTATTGGAGACCGTGAAGTTTTAAGAATCCCTTTGTTATCAACTTGTAGATTATTCTAAATAAGTTTTATTATATTTTGATGGATCACATGTGTGAAGTCGGGTTTTAGAGTGGTTTATAAGGGTTTTTCAATCCCTTGATAAGTCACCCAACTTTTCATTCCTCTTTCTTCATGCTCAACAATGGAGAAAATGAATCAAATCTAAACCCCTGTTTGGATGGATAAGACAATGTGAGTTCTTCACCTTATTAGTGATTATTAATAAATTATGGGAAGGAAATTTGAGAAATAATTCCACAAAATTGAATAAAACTAGGGTACTCTCCTCTACCCAAAATCTTAGTTCCTCATTTTCTCTCTCTTGTCTGCACCATTCACAAACTTGACTAGTTTTTTAAGTTATCAAGGAGATCAATGGAAGAAAGGGATCAATTTTTAGTATTATTTTAATTTAAACTCCATAAAAAAATGTATCTAGGCATGGGAGACATAAATGAAGCCATGCGTGTTTCTTAACATGATCTTTTTCTAAGAAACCTGTATGGACCAGCTAAAAACCTCCATTTCTACTATGAAAATTGACTAATCTATCTAAAAACTAATGGAGATGATATATTAGGTTCCCTTGAAGTCTAAATTTTTTTCTATATACATTTAGTGATATTACCATCTTTCCCTTATATCGTACACTTGTCCTTTTCTTGAAAAACCTTCTTAAACGTTACCAAATGGGTAATAAAAACACTTTGAGAGTGAAATGCAACATTATAAAGTTAATTTAACACCTTATCCAGAGTTATAAAGACTATAGGAGGTGTGTTATGAATTTTAAATGACTTTAAATGTTTCAACATAACCCATTTATATCACTTAACCCACTTGGACCCACTTAACCATGCTAGAAATGGCTATGGAACCATAAGGTCAAGAATAACATTTACGTTAACTTTATCAAAAGAACCTTAAAAAATGATAAATAAGGATTAAAAAGGTTATTTTTAGGAATTTACAAGGCATAATATGACCGTACACAATCTTATAGGATGTGACAAAGAAATTTTTGAACAAGGGTTGAAATTTGTCCTGGGAGGCCAAATTGTCAATAATAAATATCTTATAAGTTCCTTTCCCACCACACTTCAAGATCCCAAAATTTGATAAATATAGAGGGAAAAGGGATAAATGAGATAAATTTAAATAATTTTATTTATCATTTCATGATGTTGATTATGATGAGACATATCTTCTCAGGCATTTCCTCAAAAGTCTCACAGGGCCACATTAGAATGGTTTATGCATTTACCAAAAGGCTCCATATCTAGCTTTAGGGAGTTGAAAGAAAAATTTGTATGAAATTTATCCTTTATATATATAAAATAATAAAAAAATAAATGGGGAAATATTATCCTCATTCTTAAAATATTGGAGAAGCCTTGCTAGTTGATTTTGTTACACAGTTCATAAGAAGGAGATGGCTAAAATTTTGATTGACAACCTCAATAATGAATTGAAATATCAATTAGGGATATAATTTGCTTATTTTTTTTATGAGATCATAGATAATGGGATTTAAATCAATAAGGCATTTATTGATAAAGGTACAATTAAATTGTATACCTAAAATAAGCAAAGTCATAATTCAGATAACACTTTTTTGGGTAAACCTAAGATCCTTAATAAGAAAAAAATGTCATAGGGATGGAGTAATAATTATAATCATGTTAATGCAGTGAAAAAAACTCCCCTTCACTCATAAACAAAATTTCTCCACTATAATAGTACCACGGGGAAAGATAAAACCTTGAACAAGAAAAGGGCCTCTAACTAGTCTTGGCATACTCATAGAGACGATCCTAGAATAATTGATAATTGTAAATATGATTACTCTCTTTGAAATATGACCATTGGATGATAGTAAAATTCAATTGAATTAGCATCATGAAGATGATTTTTTTCAATATCAAAGAGTTAAGGGGAAATATATTTAAAAATGCATGTAATTGAAACACTAAATCTAAGATCTAATTGAAAAAGGAGATATATAAATATAAGGGGAGAGTCCCACCAGTAAATACAAGAGTTAAAATTTAGAAAACTATTAGAAAACCTTATATAAGCATGATCAAAGGCAAAATAAACCACTCAAAGATAAGGTTCAAGCCTTCATGTCCAACTAAACTAATTATCATGCCATTTCATACCACTATGTCAATACCATTAAAATCCATGGTCCCCAAGAGCCCACATAACCACCATCCACCATTATTAAGATAAAAAAGGAAATATTAGATTTCATAGTAACTACATGATGTGGAAAAATCATAGTTATTGGAGCATCTCCCAAAGACCCATCCTCTTTAGAATCATCAAAGGTCAGTATCTCTATAAAAGTCTCTAGCTCTTTCAATAAATTGCATGACATCATCCAATAGCTTGAGAAGACTCCAACCCAAATCTCTCTTATTGATCTTCTTAAAACATCATTTATACATTGGGAGATTCTTAATTAAGTTCTAAATGAACTCAAATTTCGTAGATATATTGACACTAGCCAATTTTAGGCATTATTAGGTCATTTCTCCCCTTCACAGCATATCACTTTCAGTACCTAGGATATGCCACCTATAGGCCTGCATTGTAATTATCCACTATTAATTTAAGTTTCCATTTTCAATCATAAAATACCATGGGTACTCATAGATGAATGTTCTACTTTTAATTTGTGCAATGTATACTTTTTGAAGAAGTTGGGGTACTCTGAGTCTTTATTTGGGCCTAATATCATAATGATCAAGGTATATGATGATAATGAAAGGCCATCTATGGGAAAAATTTATCTTCTTATTTTTATGGGACCTATCATCTATCAAACTTTAATCCATGCCATGGATGTTGATCTTATATATAATTTACTTCTAAGATGCCCATGGATCCATGAAATATAAGCAATTCCTTTCATGATCCATTATGTTTGAAATTCCCTCATTCAAGAATGGATGTTACCATCCCAGGGGAGATAAAAAACTTTTGTATCTATCAAATTGATCAATATCATCTCACTTGGTATTTCCATAACACCGATAGTCCCACTCATAGTCCCAAAGCTACAAAGTATGTCCACCTTGATGATTTGATACCTTCAAATAAATCCGCAAACATTAACCATCTTAAGATCACCTCTATAGGGTACAAAGAGTATGAATAGAAGACCTTTTTATGGGACTTTCTACTCTCTCCATATAACTATGGGTCCCTAGCCTTGAGGAAAGATAATCCCATCATTTACCAGTTTATATTTATGACCTTTACTAGTGTAGGCATGTTACTAAAGGAGTAATTTGATGCACCAGATGATTCATGTCTTATTCCAGATAAAGAGGAATTAGAATTCAATAAAAAAAAGTATCCTCACCTTCAAAAGATGTTATAGAATATGAATTACAAGGGAAATGGACTAGAGACATAGGAACAAGGTAGGATTGAGTGTATATGTGTTCAGGAACATCTAATACATCTTGGTTCAGGGTACAAACCTCTCAACATCAACCTAACCACTATCTTCTTGGACACTTCTTCGGGTATTAAGGAGATTAAATTTGATGAATAAATCAAAAGAGGTTCTGTTTATAGCCTTTATGAAGATCTGGATTCCATTAATCTCTTCCATGACACTACCATCTCCACCATCCATATCTCCCTCTGTTATCCCACCTTGATAGACTAAGATCAAAAGAATGAGAATTCCTTTGATAATTACAGAATGATGAAGCCATTATATAATATCTAGGGGCATGAGATTTTATGCCATTAGGAGACCATAAGAAAGGGTTCTCTATTAGTCTTAATGAGTCTACCTATTTTGGAGAGCAATGACCATCCCTCAATCAAATTGAAGAAGAGGAGTACAAAGAATAATATCCCTATCCAAATCCAAAAAACATTCAACCCACTCTTGAAGAGTCAAAATTTTATCCATAATTATATATGGAGCTCCTAGATGAATTTGATTCAAAAATCAAGAAATCACTATCACCCCTAGTGTATCTACAAGACTGGTCACCTTCCCTCATTGAGGAGGCTAGTGAACTCAATCTTGGAATAAAGGAGAGTCCTAAAATTCTCATATTGGGGTAAATTTTTTCATTTGAGGAATGATAAATCCTTATTGATATTTTCAAAGAATATATAGATGTCTTTGCATAGAGTTATTCAAACATGTCAGGGTTAGACCCAACCTTGGTAGGCATCATCGAGTCATCCATATAAATGTCAAACATATCAATAAAAATATTTGAAAGATGCATCCCAAGATGGCTCTTTTAGTCAAAGAATAATTTCAAAAATTTGTGGAAGCTATATTTATCCATCCCATTGATTATTATAAATAGATATCCAATATTGTCCCTATGGCCAAACCATAGGGAGGAATCATAATTTGTATGGACTTCTATGACATCAATAAGGAATTCCCCAAGGATGACTTTCAATTACCAAATATAGACATGATCATGAACTCAATTATGGGCTATGAGATGTTATCTCTCATGGATATAATCAAATCAAAATTACTCCTAAAGATCAACACAAAATAACATTTATCACTCCATGGGGGTATTTATATTATCAAGTGATGTATTTTAGTCTTTAAAATGTGGTAAATACCTACCAAATGGATATTACCATGATATTCCATGACATGATGCATGATATCATCAAATATTATGTAGATGATATACTAGGGAAATCCAAACTCCAATCAAATCATCTTATGGTCTTAAGGAAAATATTTGAGAGGCTCTAAGCATAAAAGGTTATATTTAAACCCAAGAAATCTGTGTTTAGAGTCACATTGGAAAAACTATTAGGGTTCATAGTCTCTAGGAGGGGCATTGGGGTGGATCCAACAAAAGTCATAGCTATTATTGAAATGCTTCCTCCCAAAAATATTTAATTAGCTAAGAAGCCTTCAAGGTAAAGTACAAGCCATTCATTAGTTTATTTCACAACTAAAAGACAAATGTCACCCATTCACCCACCTCTTGAAGAAGGTAACTCATATCAACTAGAACTCAAAATGTCAATAGGATTTTGATAATCTCAAATCATATTTGGTTAAGTCTATGATCTTATCACCACTAGTCATAGAAAGACCTTTAATTTTGTATATATCTGCAACACCATGTGTTATAGGGGCCTTACTAACTGAACACAATGATGAATGAAAATAATGATCAATTTATTATCTTATCAAGACATTGATCTGATATTATCTTAATTATACTCCTATTGAAAAGGCTTGCTTTGACTTTGTCTTTGGATCACAAAAACTTTGGCATTATAATTTTAACATCCAACTCAAACTCATAGCCAAAGTTGATCTTACTTTAAATAATAGGATGTCCAAATGGATTATGTTGTTAAATGAATTTTATATAGAATATGTAAATCAAAAGGCCATCAAAGGATAAATAATCATTAATCAACTTAAGTCAACAACCCTTACAGATACAAAGATTCTCCTCATGGCCTTTTAGATGAGTTTATATTGACTACTATAAAATATAATAGCTGGAAATTATATTTTGATGGTTATTTCACCACACATGGGTTAGGAGTAGGAATCATTTTGGTAACCCCATAAGGTGACCTAATCCCTAAAGTTTTCTAAATTTATTTCCCATGTGCAAATAATATTTCTGAATATGAGGCCTTAATTTCCAAGCTCCAACTTGCCATCTAGTAGAATATCCAACATCTCCATGTATATGGTGATTATCAATTGATTATAAAACAAGTAAATAAGGAGTTACACATAAAAGATGATAAATTTCTTCCTTATAAACAATTAATGGATCAATTACAGTAACATTTTTAGTCCATCAAATTTGAACAAGTCCCAATGGGAAGTAATAAAGCATCTGACTCCATGGACGCTATTAGATCCTTAATATATCTTCAAAAAGATGTCCTTGAAGGTAATTTTATAATTGAACAATTAATATTACTATCTCATCAATCCATGGCTCATTTTCAAATTTGTGCCATACCTAATCCTAGTCTACCCTGATATCATGATATATACATTTACCTCTAATGACAACATCCTTCCACTAGACCTCAATCATCACCAATGCAAAGCCTTCATCCATCGTACATACCATTACACCATCCTTGATAGCATAGTCTATTGGTGAGGCTATGATAGGACCTTATTTAGATGCTTGAAATTAGAGGAGGATAATCTTGTAATCAAGGAGGTTCATGACAATATCTATGGTAGTCATGTTAGTGGGATGGCCTTGGCTAAGAAGTTACTCAGGACTAGATACTATTTCCCATAATAGATCAGATTATCTACCAGTATGTACATAAATGAGTAGCTTATCAAAAGCATAGTAATCTTATTCATTCCCCTAAAAAATATTTATAGTCTATCATGAGCATTTAGCCATTTTCCATATGGGGACTAGATATAATTGGAAAAAAAATCTGACGTCATCTGATGGTCATAGGTTTACAATAACCACTATAGAGTATTTTACAAAATGGGTTGAAGCCATGCCACTTATCTATACCATAGGTGTCTAATTATCAAAATTCATTCTAAATTAGATTATTTACACTTTATCATCCCAATCAAAATATTATTGGATAACGACAAGTATTTTAAAATCAATAACTTGAAGATCTATGTAAATGTTATCACATTGAGCATCACTTTTCCACACCCTACTATCCCTAGGGTATTTAACAAGAAGAAACAAATAATAAGACACTTCTTAAGATTCTTAATAAAATTATCAATGATAAAGGAAAAAAATGGCATTTGAAACTATACCCTACTCTTTGGTCCTATAGAACTAGTGTTCGAATACTTATTAGGGATACTCTATATTCTCTGGTTTATAACACATAATCACTCTTGCCCGTGGAACTTGATATCCCCAACTTATGAATCTCTTTGTAGGGAATAATTATCAATCATAATTATATACAAGAATGGATACAATATCTTGAGATATTGGGTGAAAAATGTCAAAATGCTTTAAACCATCTTTTGGCATATCATAATAAGCTCAAAGGCTAATATGGCAAGAAAATATAGTCTTGAGAATTTAAATTTGGTGACCTAGTCCTCAAGGAGAATCAAAATAACACCAATTTAGATCAAGATAAGAAGGGAAAATTTTAAGTAAATTGGCTTGGGTCCTACATCATTATTGCTAAATTTGGATTTGGACCCTTTAGATTGGCTATATTAGGTGGTAATGAGCTCGACAAGCTTATGAATATTATGCATCTAAAAATTTTATACTTAGAATTCTCTACCTAACCTCCATCTATGAGTCCCTACTATTAGGGTATATCCATTGGCACTCCACTTCTCTCATTCCTTCCATTCCATTCCATCATTTTCCATAAGACCTTAGTCTTAATAGTGGGTGTATACTGCATGTTGAGGTAACATTAAGAGACACAAATTTTAAACTTGGGAAAATCATTGCTAATCATATGAGGGGAATATTTATTGAAGAGACTTATGGAATTAACTCCATTTTTCAACATTTACTCATCCCATTTTGGACATCCTAATACATCTCCTAATTGTATCCTCCTTGATAATTATTTCTCCTTTTGGCCTCACTTTCCCCTACACTTGTTTGGCCATATCCACCCTTGAGCAAAGATCCACAAGATCCCACTAACCTCATCATTATCAAAGGGGTCATATAATGTTATTACTCTAGGATCCATCATGTACTCTACAAATAAATCCTGATCATTCACTTTAGACCTTCAAATGGTCATTTATGACTGGTATAAATCCTTGTCTTAGTTATAATCAAAACGTTTTCACACAATCAACCCCATGTACATATTTAACCATATCCCTAAAATTTGTTCCTCTTAGGAATTTTTGTATATTATCTTTAACAATCTTGATATTAAGCCTATTAATTGTCATTTCCTTAGGTTACTTATAAAACTCACATTATATAAATCAAACATATTTATCCTAATCCTTTTTATCTTTTTTAAGTAGTAAGTTTTGTAAATATCTTTGATTATCCTTGTAATTCATATGTGTATGTGTGTTATTAATCAAGTTTGTTAATATGTCCTTAAAATATTTGTCATAGTCAGTAAAATTTAATCATTTTATTATCTTGTATTTTTAAATTTTTTCTTTTGATGAATGGAACAAGGATGGTCTTACATGACTACCCAAAGTTGGAATTGGGAAAGTCACTCAAATAGAGTTCCCATGTACTATGAATTCAATGTGCCCTTGATTATTATCATGTCATTGGTGCATTAATATTCACATGTGTAATAGTAAATTGGATTACCTACATATTTAATGGCTTAAAATTCCACCCATCCCATTCCATAATCATGCCATTTTCTAATCTAACAATCCTAATCCATTTCTCACACCCACCCATCTCTTTGGTACAAGAGGATTTTAATCAACATTAGTTTGTGAGACTCATAATTAAATAATGGATTAATAATTAGTACATTATTAATAAATATTACATATCATTTTTTATTACATCATAAATATCAAACCATTATCATAATCCATAATAAATAAAGTAATGTTTCTCATTACATCTCATTTAAAATAAAACATCTCATCTCATTATTGCCACAAAAATCCTATAATATAAATACATAATCAATAAACAAACATCATATAAAACATAACCATCACATCATCATATATTTAATAATCTATGCATATCATCATCATTATCTCATCCATAAATACACACCATCATAAACATAACACTAAAAACATAGAACATCAATAAATCACATCCATAATCCATATATTTATTTCTAACAACTCATCCATCAATAACATTAACATAACATAATAAATCACAAAATCATAATATCACACACACACACACACACACACACACACACACACACACACACACACACACACACACACACACACACACACACACACACACACACACACCAACATCCATAATGTCCATTAGAGTCCATGTCAAAATATATAAATACATAAATTCACCCCATGGGCATCAATGTGCTACAATACATATAAATACATAATATGATACATGTCTCATAAATAGTTCATCCCAGCTCACTATTGTCCCAATAGTCCCCTAGAAGGAGGGTGTACTAAATAGGAAGAACTAGCCCTGAAAGTCTCTACACACTAATTGGGTGGAGCTACTACCTCATAAAAATACCTATAATACTGGGTCTCCCATGTCACCCACATGATTTATCTCATAATCATCAACATTTTCCCCTCCATCATTTCATCAACCTCATTCTTGGATACCTTGGACACCTATAAATCTCTCATCAGATCCCTCACCCTAGACTGCATCTACCTAATTTGGTCATGTAAAGTGATTATCTAAGTGTCACACCTCTAGATCTATCCCTATAGTGTAGTTATCTACCCCTGTAAGATGAATACTTTTCCTATCAAATATGTGACCTATCCTATTGCTCCATCTAGATAGATATCCCTCTATGTAATCCACCCCTATAAATCTATGGTTGTCCTATCCCTCTTGGTAATGATCCCTTCAATATATAAGTCTTGTCCCAATACCTCTCTTTTCATCCTCTCTAAAATTTCTCTTTCATCCTTGTATACACAAAATATTTTCAAACTTTTACTGATTACTGACACTTTGTGTCTTGCAAGAAACTATTGAGTCTCAATCTCTCTGAGTGAATGCCTTAAAGGGTGCACTAGTAAAGGGGTGGGTAAACCTTTAGTGCTTCATAATATTTTTGTTCCTTTTACCACTTGTCATCTGCACACTTGTCTCCTAAAACCATTTACCCTAATATTATTCTTCTATATCCTACCCATTCTAGTCATTTGTCATGCTTTATGCTCCTTTTCTTGCCTTAATTCCCTTTTGGATAGTTGGATATACTAGGTTGATTGAGTTGATCCTATATTATTTAGGGGTATTTTTCACTCTTTGAGCTTGTTATTTGTATGGCTAACTTAGCTTAAGTATTAGTGAAATATCTCTTGAAAATATACAGGGTCGACTAGATTGACCCTGTACAACTGACATTTTTAGGAGGAATTAAGGAAAGATTTACCTATATATACAGTTCATTTCCAACCATTTGAATATAGAGAATAAAATAAGAATAAGTGAAAATAAACATCTGATTATTAACCATCCTAATTAAGGAATAAATCTTGGGGTTCCATACTTTATTTAGAGATATAGATCTTGTCTTGTGGAGAATTCTTTTAGATGTATAGATAGGTTGTGTAGCCTAGAGCTGATTTATCTTTGTTATTCTTACATACCATAAAATTTTTTTTTGAATCACCTTGGCCAAGGGAGAAATTAGGAATACATTTTTTAAGTGGGAGAATGACCAATTTTGGGATCTCTAAAACCAATTAAGGGATCACTTGTCATAATACACCATACTGGGAAGGGTTCAAAATCCTACAATCTAACACAAGCATGCAACAACCATAAAAGAGTCCTAAGGTTTTAAATGTTCACTCTATTATAATAAAAAAATAAAGTAAATATAATCTAGTTCACACCAATGCTTGTGGCACAAAGTGAAAGTTAGAAATAAAAAAACATTTAACTAAACATGCAAAGAAAACATATACTCACATCATTGTATATGTAATCTTAATACATGGAAGGAGAAGTACAACTGCATTATCTATCTACTCTTACAAAAGAGAAATAAAGTTAGGAATACTTAACTAGAAGATGAAATAAAGTTAAGATTGATTTATAGACATGATGCATTTTTTATTGCATACATTTTGGTGAACCTAATGTGAATTAACCCTTGCAAGATGTATTCATCTTATTTTCATTCTTTTTATCATTGTTTTCATCATATATCTATCATATTGGATTGAATCTATCGACCTAGTTCTAATTTTTATGTATAGATTTTTAGGAAAAAGTAATTGGATCAACCCAATCAACCCAGTATAGGTTTCCAGACTTCCAAACATTAGGTTCAGACAACTAGGTTGACCTAGTTGACCATGTACATTTCAAACACTCAACAATAGTTTCTTATATAGCTTGATTGACCCAATCAACCTAGTTATCAAGTTTCTTAAGCATTTATCAAGTTTATTAAACAAAAATATTAATTATCTACATCTTTAATCCACCAAGGTTCCTTTCTATCTCTCTATCTTTTCTTTTTTGTCTTTCCTTTCATAGTTTACACTATTTAAAACTGCCCCTAAATAGTCAACTGAATCAGCCCTATCGACCTAATTCTATGTTCTATGTGCTATCTAGATATCTAGGTTGACTTTGTTAACATTAATAATTTTTATACCCTCCTTTTATAGTGTAGGATTGACCCTATCCACCTTATTCTATCTTTTGTGCATATAGTGTCAACACTATACCTTGTTTCAAAGTTGTAATTAACCTTATATGCTAGTAATTAGCTCACACCTTTATTTTATTATTGATTACATGCTTATAATAGTTCAAATAGTTTAATTTTGGGGTTTTAACTTAACCATTTAGTTTCACTATTTCTAGTTTATGCACACATGACTAAATCACAAAATATAAACAAATATTTTAACATTTGTCTACCCAAGGCCAACCTACTTAGATTTCATCACTAAGGGGGAAGTAGATTTGATGTTCTAGTTAAGTATAAAGTGTGGTTAATGGTATACTCTAGCTAAACACACATTACCCTTGTTTATATGGTGTGTGAAGTGAGGGGGTAGGCCCCAATACCAAGCTTGTGTCATTACCACTATAGATCCCTTTCAGCCCAAACTACTTAAAACCATCCTTATATTGCTTTCTAGTTCCTTGATTACAACCAAATTCCCATCACATCTAAAATAATATTCTAATAATCCAATAAACATTTTAGGTTGACCAATTAACTAGATTTTAATTTCCAAGTTGATTTCTTTCTCTTTGCTCAATTGTATTTTGTATTGTAAAAGCTTGTATTAGCCAACATTAGTACAAGGTTTTTGGTTATGTGTTTCAAATGGATTGGCTAGTGTTAATCCAATTAATAGTTTATTTCATTTTAATTAGTGCTCTTTACATTAATTGAAAAAATTATCTTGTTTTTTATTCGTAATCTATCATAGGATTCTTAATCTTCCCTATCTATTATACTAGGTTGACCCAATCGACCTTGTACCTATTTTTAGTCTCTATTCACTATACATAATTGACCCATTCAAAATTGTATTTTTTATATATCATTTTAAATATTTTTCTATATTCTATTCACTATACTAGATTGACTGAGTTAACTCTGTACTATTTATAGACACTATTTCTCTGCTAGGTCGACCTAGTTGACCCTGTATAGTTTTATGTCACTTTTTATTCTCCTTGTGTGGTTATCTAGTATTATTTCATCATGATGACACCCTTAAAACTTTATATTATTCTATAACATTGCATAATTAAGTATTTTGATAATAATCTCACTTATTTCATTACTTCAGATGAAACTATTCAATTTCTTCCTTCATCTTCTCCTAATCCAAAACCAATCACTACACAATGTAACATAGTTGAGGTCATTTTTCCTAATCCTCTACCCAATACCAACATTTGGAGTCCTCCTATCAATACCAATACCATTACAACCAATGTTCATAATCCTTTTGTTACAATACCCATAACAAAATCACCAAGGCTTATCAATTCCTCAAGTAACATAGTCAAAATTACTCAAATTGATAATCTAGATTATTCCCAATTATTCAAAAACCTTGATGATAATACTATTTACACTTATCATAAGAATGGTGGATTTACCAATATTCTTTCTTCTACCACACTTAATACATCTAACACCAATGTTGGGAATCCTCCACCTATAAATAATCATCCTCCCACCAACACTAGCAATCCTCTTCTTACCAACACTAATACCCCTCCTACAAACACCAACCCATATATTGATAAAACTAAAGTTCTCTCACAAGTCATAAAAAAAGTGAACATCATGCAAACAACCAATCAATCTCAAATGATGAACATGTAACAACATTTATTAGACATGATTAATCAACCACCATAAGTCATTATGTCTGAACTAAATCCAAATTTTGTCCTTCCTCTTAGATATGCCAATGGGAATATCATTCCTCAACCTCCAATGAATAATAAAATGCTTCAACATATTCAAAATAAACCTTTAACCCCATTCATTACATCCATAGATATTGGAAACATTTCTCCAACTATCACATATAATGGGACTAAGGACCCTACTATCTTTCTTAAGTATTTTGGTAATCTTTATAAGGAATGGATCCAAACTAACATCTTTATTACCATCAATATCTTAGCCAAAACCTTTGTTGGTGATACACTCAAATGGTAAAAACAAATTCCTATACATTCCATTTCACAACTAGAGGATTTAATCAATGCTCTAGTGAAGGAATTCCAACATTATGACCTCCCTAAAAACTACCTTAGCCATTTCATCAATGCCAAGCAAATTATTAATGCATATGCTAATACTTTCATCAAACTATGGAAGTATCTTGCTCATAAAGTGAACCATAATATGAATGCTGATACTCTTTTAAAACTATTTGTCACAACTCTTAAGGCTCCCCTTCAATACAAAGTTTGAATATTTTCACCTTAAACTTTATAAGAAGCCTTATACCAAGCACAAAAGGCAAGACTTTCTTATGAATCAATTTAAACCATCTCAAACAACTATTAAATCATCTTTCCAATCATCTTATCATAACTTTGATTCATCCAAGCCTCCCTAATCTCAAAATGGAACATCCAGTTCAACCAATTTTAACCCAACTCACCCATCCTTGAGTCTAATACAACTTAACAAGAAATTTCCACCCTCAAAACCCATGAACTTTGATCCTTCTGAACCTCCTCTAAAATGGTACAATGTTGATAAATTTTATTGGTATCATTCTACTATAGTTCATTCTCATGAGTCTTGTCTTGATCTTCACCACTTTCTTCATTCTTCCTTGATTGGTCCACATTTCAATCTTGATACTCTCACAAAACAACATTATCAAGACTATCTTCAAACTTCTCAAAATCAATTTCAATAACCAAAATCACAACAACAACAACAACAACAACAACAACAACAATTATCCCATACCTACACCTCATCTACTAATTTTTTAAAAACCATAATTGATCCTTCTTCCTACACCAATAAGGAAAGGATAGCTAACATGAAAAAATTTAAACATATTATTGCATCCATTAAACCTTAACCTCTTAAGTCACATGAACTAAAAGAGTACCTAGTTCAAATGCCTACTCCAAATCATATCATACATTGTCCTCTTTTAACTCATTTACCTCCTCATACCTCTCCTAAAAATCATATGTCACATTTAACATCCTTTAAATCTAACAAACCAACACATTTACCTATATCCAAATGTACCTACCAACCCAATGTAAATCATTCTAATGGCTCAATGTTACCCCACTCCAACTCACATATTAGGGAATCTTGTGATGCCCATTTACATGTCCCTTCAAAATTTGGGGCATCTTTCGATGCTCATCCCTACATCTACTTACCCATTGGGACATCTTGTGATTCCCACTCTTATTCTAAAATGAATAATAACAACCAAATTCAAATTCAAAAAACCTTTAGAAATTTATAAACTTGTATTTCACATGTTCATCTTTGATAAAGATGTTAGCATAGATCTTACTTGTTTTTTTTGTCTCATGTTTCTTTGTTCTTTTACATTTTACTTATTTTAGTCACACTTTCATAGCCTCAGTTTTTCCTTTACATTATTTGAATTTCTTACACATTACATTTGGTGTTTGTTTTCATTTTGGCCCTTATATGTCTCTTTTATTTTTGTCTTCTTTATGCCCATCTTTGCCTTAGCAACTTTATGATCATTTTTGTCCCTTTCTTTAGCATTTACCTCTTGATGTACCATAGTCTTCTTTATCTTCTTGTATTTTTATTTTGACACCCTCATGGGTTTATCTTTTTGATTTTACTCATAAGACCATAGATAAGACCTGACACTCCTCATAAAATTATCATCTTTTACTTATTTTTATCACTTACATTTTCCAATATTATTTTTGTACCACTTGGGTTTATTTTTGTGAGTTTATTTGTAAGACCAAGTATAGGACTTGACGTTCCTCACAAAACTACCATTTTTTGTTCATATTTCACTTGTTTTTTTAGCAACCCCCTTGGATTTCTCTTTCATGAGTTGATTTGTAAGACCGTGGATATGACCCATCTTTCCTCACAAAATGACCATATTTTGTTTGTCTTTTATTTATATTTATAGCACCCTTTTGGTTTTATCTTTTATGTAGTTGTAGTGTAAGACCATGGATAAGACCTGACCCTCCTCATAAAATTACCATATTTTCATGTTCTTAATCTTTGTTCTCAACTTTAGCTTTTTACTTCTTTTGATAGATGGAATTTTCATAACTATCTATGTTATCATGTTTTCCTCCATTTCAATCATTCTTATGATAATGAATCACACTTTACTATCATTATATCCTTTCTTTTTTCCTTCTATCACATTTTTTGAAATTTTAAGTAATTCAAATTTCTTTATATGTCACTCCTCTTTATTTCCCCTTCCTTTCACTTCACATTAGATAAAATAAGGTCAAAATCAATATAGTACTTTTATTTCGCTTGGATTTATGAGACTCTTAGACCCCATGATCTTTGATGTTCTCTCTCTTAATAATCTTATCCCAAGTATTAAAATGAAATTCATCTTTAGCACCCATGTCGGTCTTTCAAATCCATATGGAGGAGGAATAGAAAAAGCCATCAAGAAAGTTAAAATTTGAATCATTTTAAATAAAAGGCAATGATATATAAAAGGCAACATACAAATCTCAAAATTCAAATTCACACCAAAAGACATGATTTCAATCACATATCCTATCTCTAATCAAATCTCAAACTCCATAGTTATCCTTATATAGAGCTAAGGTCCTTTAGGGTACGTTAGGCTATTAAATTGGAAAATGCAAACTCAAAAAACTCTATGGTGGTACCTTCTTTCTCACGTAAGTACCCAATCTTTATAGTAGATTGATGGCTTTGTAAAGGGTCCTAAGGAACACATTGTAGGAAGGTAGGTCTATTTTACTTTTCATGAATATAGACTTCATAGGATGATCTATATACTTCATTTATTTACCTAAGACTTCTGTAGCTAAGATAAATTCTTTAGAGTCCTTAAGGTTAATAGTCCTCTTGTTTTGACAAACCTAATTTGAGTGTCTTGACTTTGATAAAGAGTTTTTCTACCTTGGTTTTTACTTCATTCTCCCCTCCACACATTTAATTTACCTACTTGAGAGGAAAATTGTGATTACAAATATATTTTCCCTCTTATATTACTCCCTCTTCTTCATATCTTAGAATCATACTAGCACTACTTTATTTCAATTTTATCTATCCTTAGACCAAAACAACATGTTTGACCAACTATGGATCACACCCTTACACCATATTTTTAATGTTTCATGTTTTTATTTTTATTTTTTTCCTATCTTACATAAGCTTATTTATCACTTACATATCTTTTTTAGAGTTTTCTTGCATTGATATTTCATTTGTCATTCATGTTTTACATATTTTCCAATGTGATTTACTATTTTTTCCAATCATTTGTCACTCATTTTCCATAATTTTAACATTTATTTTCCTTTAATATTCAAAAAAATTCCTTACCAATCCTAATTTCCAAATTTTACTAATCTCTACTAAGCACTATATGCCTACTTCCCAAAAAAAAACAAATTTTGGATATTTTTTGCACTAAATTTTATAGGTTCACCTAGTGTGCTTCACATTGGATGCCTTCACTTTATCTTATAATCTAGTTATTTATCTACAACACTAAGGTAAGTAAATTTATGTGTTTTTCAATTATATCTTTTTGTTTATCTTATTTTTTTCTTATTTCACTTTACTTAGAATCAATATTATGTGTTATCATGTTCTATTATTGAAGCACTATCCCATGTTACACTCATGTGATGTGATGATATTCAAGTGGAGCATATGTATGCAAATAATATTTTCAAAATTTTATCAATTTTTGGTATTTTATATCTTGTAAGAACTCACTGAGTCTCAATCTCTCTAAGTGCACACTTTAAAGGGTACACCAAGAAAGGGGTGGGCATACCATTGGTGCTAGTAATATTGTTTTACATTTTTCCAATTGATATATACACATTTGTCTCCTAAAAATATTTAACCTAATCTTATTATTCTCTATCCTATCCATTCTAGTCACTTATCATGCTTTATCCTCCTTTTTTTACCTTAATTCCCTTTTGGACAGTCAACTATACTAGGTCGACTGGGTCAACCTTGTACTGTTTAGGGGTATTTTCACCTTTGATCTTGTTATCCCTTAAGTTGACCTAGCTCGGAACATAGTGAAATATCTCCAAAAAACATATAGGGCTAATTAGGTTGACCCTCTATAGCCAACATTTTTGTGAGGATTTAGGGAAAGATCTGCCTATATATACAAGTTCATTTCCAACCATTTGAATATATAGAAGTGAAGAAGAATAAGTTTGAATTAACATATACTTATTTAAAATTATACTTGAGGAATAAAGATTAGGGTTCCATACTTTCTTTGGAGATACCGATCTAGTCTTTTAGATGCATAGATAGGTTGTGTAGCCTAGATTTTATTTGTCTTTGTTATCCTTACATACCATAACAATATTTTGTGAAGTACCTTGGCCAATGGAGGGATTTAGGCTCAATGGGTTTGTTGTAAATATTGTCATTGATGTCAAATTAGCATTTAATGTCTAAAGGTGTTTTTAATGTTTATATCTTGGCTAAATTTGTGTTAATATTAATTAAATATTAATGAAAATATTTGTTGTTTCATAAAGACAAAAGAGGGACCATGAGGAAGTCTAAGAGTCATCACTAAAGACAAAAGAGGAAAATGATTCATTTCTCCATGAAGGGTCACCTTGAGGAATCTGAAGAGTCATCACTAAAGACAAAAGAGGAAAAGGACACATTTCTCCATGAAGGGTCACCTTTAGGATTTAGAAGAGTCACTAGGTAAAGACAAAGAAAGAAATCAAAGGGTCATGAAAGGGTGAATTCCAAAGGTTATTCAGAAAGCTATAAAAGGAGGCTTGGGAAGCCATTTTGCATTATGGAAGTGAATGATTTTATCTAGCTAAGAAGAGTAAAGGAAAGAAGAGAAAAGAGAAGAGATATAATAGTTTGCTATTATTTATTGAGAAAGCAACATTGAGAGATATTTGATGTTTTAGACACAAGAGGGGTTGGTGCTCTTATGTGTTAGTGCTCACTAATCATTGATGTGTTGGTGCTCAACAAAGGGGTCAGTACTCCTACAAGTTGGTGATTGAAAACTTTGTAACTTGAGTTGGTGCTCATTTATATACTTGAGATTGTTCTCCATGGTTTTTCCCACTTTAGGTTTTCACATAAAATTTGGTGTCTCTCTATCTCCTATGTGGTGCTGTTATTGCTTTCAATTTTATTATAGATTTTAAATGTATGATTAAGTGGTTGAAGCAAAAGGAATTTGATTAAGTAAAAGATATATCTTGTGCTTAATAGGGTTCATCTTCAAGGTAAGTATTCCTAACTTTATTTTTTCTTTATAAGAGTATATAGATAATGTATTTGTGCTTCTCCTTCCATACATTAGGATTTTGTATACATTGATGTGAGTATATGTCTTCTATACATGCTTAGTTTAGTGTTTTGTTTTGTTTCTAACCTCCACTTTGTGCCACAAGATTTGGTGTGCACTAGATTATATTTACTTTCTTGTTTATTAGAATATATTGAACATTTAAAACCTTAGGACTCTTTTAGGGTTATTGTGTGATTTTGTTAGATTATAGGCTTTGTAACCCTTCCTAGTATGGTGTATTGTGATAAGTGATCCCCTAATCAAGTTTAATGGATCCCCATATTGGTCATGCTCCTATTTAACAAATGTACGCTCAATTGGAAGTTTAGGTATACTCTATCTTATTTGAGCCAATATTGATTTATAGACATGATGAATTTCTAATTGCATACATTGTTCACCATAATGTATGCAATGAAAAATGCATCATGTCTATAAATCAGTCCTAGCTCAGAGAAGATAGAGCATACCTATACTTCTAATTGGGAATAGATATTTTAAATGGGAGCATGAACAATATAGGGATCCACTAGACATTATTAAGGGATCACTTGTCACAATACACCATGCTAGGAATGGTTTTAAAGCCTAAAATCTAACACAATAATGTAACAACCCTAAAAGAGTCTTAAGGTTTTAAATGTTCACTCTATTCTAATAAATAATAAATTAAATATAATCTAGTGCATACCAAATCTTGTGACAACAAGAGGAGGTTAGAAACAAAATTAAAAAAAAAACACTAAACTAAACATGCATAGAAGACATATACTCATGTCAATATATATGGAATCCTAATGCATGGAAGGAGAAGCACAAATGTATTATCTATCTACTCTTACAAAGGAGAAAAAAATTTAGGATTACTTAACTTGAAGATGAACCCGTTGAGCCTCAATCTCTCTCTTGGTCAAGGTGCTTTGCAAAATATTATTATGGTATGTAAGGATAAAAAAGTCAAATCAGCTCTAGGATACACAACCTATCTATGCATCCAAAATAATTTTACACAAGACAAGATCTATATATATAAATAAGGTATGGAACTATAATATTTATTCCTCAAGTATAATGGTCAATAAGTAGATGTTTGTTCACACTTAATATTCTTCACTTCTGTATATTAAAATAGTTGGAAATGAACTTGTATATAGAAGTGGATCTTGCCCTAAATCCTCCTAGAAATGTTGGTTGTATAGGGTTAACCCAGTTGACCTTTTATGTTTTCCAAAGATATTTCACTAAATCTTGAGCTAGGTTAGCCAAAGGGACAACAATCTCAAAGAGTGACAATTACCCTTAAATAATATAGGGTCGACCTAGTTAACCTAGTATAATTGACTATCCAAAAAGGAATTAAGGAAAGAAAGGGATGATAAAGCATGACAAGTGACTGGAATGGGTAGGATAGAGAAGAATAAGCTTAGGGTAAATGGTTTTAGGAGACAAGTGTGTAGATGGAAAATGGAAAAAGGGATAACAATCTTACAAAGCACTAATAGTTTACCCACCCATTTCTTGATGCACCCTTTAAGGCATGCACTTAGAGAGATTGAGACTTAATGGGTTTTTGTAAGATACAAAGTATTAATAATAGATAAAAGTTTAAAAATATTTTATGTATACAATCCTCCCTTAAAGGTGACCTAGATGGACCTACCTCATATCCACCTTTACTCCCTCTAGCCTACACTTCCCCTCCAACTTGGTTCCCAGTTATTGTCTAAGCTCTACCTCGAGCTCCTTAGTCTCCTTCATCCAAATTCATCATATTTTTCCCCCTTGTGCATCCTACTAGCCCTATGCATAGGTCTATGCTCTATAAGCTCACATCCTCCCCAATCTAACCCATACCTATAAGAATCTTTGCACTGTACCCCTCTTCACCTTAACTAGACATTTGAATAGATTGTGTAGTTGTTTATGTGCCCACTAAGCTATGCATGATTCTATCACTTTGGGATTTAGGATCATAGTCTAGTAATCTCACACATTTAGGGAAATAATATCATATTCCATTCTAGCTAATGCCCTACCTAATAGAGTTCCCCATTAAGGTCTCTCATTACTATGGGAAAATAAATGATCCTCACCAAGCATATCTTATAGCCTCATGAACTATCAATGTACATGATCAGGCCTATACCACTCAATAATGTAATCTTAGCATCTAATAAGATAGCACTTGGTTAGCATAAATTATGTGACATATGCATCCTTACCCCACCCCATTAGACCTACCTATATAACATCTAGGTAATATGCTTTGAGAAAAAGTTATCAAATCTCCCCAGCATGAGACCTCTATACTCCTAGAATAACATACCAACCAAATACTAGGGCTGGTAGGGCTCCCTCACTACATGATTACCCAAGGGAAATTCTATATAAATATGCTCACAAATCCATATCTATAGTAATAGATAAGGGCCTAAGCTAGTTTATCCTTTGTATACTCTCATGTGCAAATCTATGTATAAGTGGGATAACACAACTAGGCCCTAGGCAAGTACGCGATAGTTTTGGACTATGTCTAACACCATATCTCCTAATCCTAAATGAAACCACTAACCACTCTTGTCTATAAAAAGTATTCTAGTCACAAGAGACATCACCATAAGTGTTAACCTATCAATTGTGCCCTCCCTTAGTGCCCTATCAACTTCCACTCATGATTCCTACACCCTAATATGTAATTTTCCTACCAATATCTAAATTGTCATACTAAGAGTATGCGAGTGCCAATATATCTGATGACCTCTCATCGGTAGGTGAAAGATCTGTAGCACATAATCAAGAGTGACTACCATCTCCCAAATCATGAAATGAAAGGTGTTGGTCTTATAATGCCACCTCTTGACTAGATCCACGATCAATTCCCTATCTATTCTCACTACCAACATAGTTACAACATAATATGGGCCTATCAACTCTAATAATCCATACTCCTTAGGTGTTAACAAATACATCTCATGCAACACCATTAGACATCATAGTCATGATGCCATCACCCATAAACCCTCCTTTACTAACACACATCCTATCAATTCATGCTCATATATTCACACCTAAAACTAGTCTATCATGTCCCATTTACATCATACCTACATCTCCAACTCACTCATCTAACCTAACTGTCTACCTTCCACACCCTATATAACTCTCATCACTCTATCCTATTTATCTAATTATCCTTTTAAGTAAATTTTTAAAATTATACTAAATCACCTTATCCAGCTTACCTATCTACCCCTCCATTTAAATCCCACTTGCCTCATTCTATTAACTCACTAACTCATCCTAACCCTCCTATTGACTAAATCTGACCTATAGGTTAAATTGGGACCCATATAGGTAAAAAATTGGATTTTTAGATGTTGTATGAGGTTTAATATATTTTTTTGGGGTGTATTATATGTTTTTTGATGTTATTTAATGTTATATTAGCCTTGGTACTAGTTATATTAATCTATTTGTCATTTTGGGTCATGTAGTGGGGTTTTAAGGGTCATAAATACAAGTGACATAATTTCCAAGGTGTTTAGGTGTCATATTTTTTCATTTAAAATGTCAAATAGGTCAATTTACCTATCATGTATGTCATTTACATCATAATCTTGTAGGTTGTCTAACTAGAATTTAAGAAACCAACTGAAAAAGGGAGTATTTGGCACTTGTACGACTCATGGAGAAGTGTTCCACATGGGAGAAGATATTATATTATCCCTTCAAATTATTTATTAGTTACACATTTGAAATACTTTGTAAGTGTCGAAATTGGACTAAAACCATTATGTTCCTTTTTCACCCTTTTAGGCATATAGAACCAGTCTTCAAGGTTGTACTTAGTATGACCAATAGAGGAGGTTTCAGGTCAAACACCTTGGGGAGGTGAGATTAAACTTATATAAATTAATTTACATAACAAGAGTTTAAATAACAGTGGCTTATGATTTATGAACCATCCTCATGAAGTTAACTATGTTTTTCTACTTGCCAATCTATGCACCCTATAGGTTTTTCTCTATTTTGGGAAAGTCCCTTCAAACCAATTGATTTTTTTAGTTTAATATGAGTTTTAACTCCTAAAATTATTATTTTCATGTTTAAAATTGTTTTTATAAGTCAAATACATCAAATTTTCAAGAAGATACACCTTTCTGAGTTACAGGTATTTTTCACCATTTTTAAGAACTTCATGCTTGTTTATGGCTTTAAAGGGTTGTGATAGTTATATTTATATGTTTTAAATGTGATATTTTTTACCCTTCACATTTAAATCTCATTATTTAATCAATGATCTATGAGAGTTAGTTATGAACACCATACATTCAACTTTTACTCACTTTTTACTGACAACCATGGTGAGGCACTGTATTAAACCTGTATGTCATGTTCAAAGAGGTGTTTTTGAGTTTTTTAGCCTTGGTGTATCATTTATCAGCATTAATAAGTGTATAAATATTTAATTTTATGTAATAAAATGGGAATTATTACAGTCATGAGCAACATTTGTACACAGTCTTGCATTAGTAAGCACATATAGGTGTCCTCATAAAAAATATCATGTTGAGAAGGAGTTTAGACTGAGCTAGGTCCTTGATTATGAAAGGAGTCTATTTTTTCATGCTTTAGAGTGATCTAAAACTTAGATTTAATGATAATTCATTTATTACTACCCATAATCCTCTTCATTACTTGTATATAGGAAAATGGTCACCTACAGGTGATAATATAGAATTGAAGATTTTTGTTTGGAATCAGTGAAACATGTTAGAACCTTCCCTGAGGTCTTAGTATGTTGAATAGGTCATATTACACTAATTTGAGGTGTCATGTTGTAATTTTGAATGGATAAATCTTCAAAACACAAAATGACCAATTTAGGGACCTAATTCTCCAAAAATGCAAAATAAAGGCATAAGGCCATTTTGGCAGAGCTATATGATAGGGTTATCAATAATTATAATGTCTCCTATTATGTTTGTTTTAAATCCCCTACATATTTCAATTACCTTACAAGGTTTTAAGGGAATAAGAGAAATGAAGATCAATTTTTTTGAGACACCAAATTTCCCATTTATGCTCTGAGAACAGTTAGTGTTATCTACATGATTTTGAGTTTTGAACAACTTTTGTTTTCAAAATTGGTTTTAGACCATGCCATCAAGGTGAAGTGGTTATAAATATTTAAAGGAAATATATGTCCCAAAATATCATTATAAGGAGGATAATTCATTGTTTTTGCTTCATATACCACCTTCAGTCTTATATAGGCCTAATGAGCACCTACAGCTAGCCTAGAGTGTAGGTTTGAGAAAGTGGATCATTATTGTGGATCTAGAGCATGATGAGAACTTGTTTGAAAATTATGGACAAAATATAGGTTAGTGTGTGAATATTTTATTAGGTTAACACCTAAAAATACCATTTTATTAAAAAATATACACCTACAACCACTATGTTGATTGTTATAGGTATTGAATGAGAAAGTAGTGTTTCCAACATGTAGGCATCCTAAATATGAATAAAATAGGCACAAAAAAATTAAAATTACCTTTGGAAACTATAAATGGATAAAAAACATAATATTTAAATTTGTTTCATGAAAGACAACCTATAGGTGTCCCCTCTAGAAGAAAAACACAGTCAAGTAAGGCAATATAGTCTTGACTGAGGAAAAATTATAAGGAACATGTTGGTAGTTGGATTCAGAAATGGAGATGGAAACACCTTAATAATGTAATAATATATTGATAAAATCATCATGATAGGTATATATCAGAGAAAGAACCTTTTCAAATTCCATATCCAGCTTATACTCTAAAACACTTTGCATAGTCCTTTTTACACAAGTTTGTTTTAGAATTCTAAGGATTAAAAGGTTATATGGTTTTAAAAAGGGATAAAATTGGTTTATAAAACCTATATTAATTGATTAATCCCATAAAATAATCAATTTTTTGTTAATATATAGGGGAGTGCACTTTGTTTTGTGTTAGATAGAGGGCACTCCCCTCATGCACAAACCCTAGTAGTTCTGGAGAAAGATGGTAAATGGACGGATAAGGAGATAGTTGGACCTTTTAGAAAGGATTGATAAGATATATAAAACTTATGGAAACATGTAAAACCAAGAAAGTGTTAGTGAATCTTAACAGTGTGCCCAAAAATCCTGAGGTTTTAATCATGCCTAATGCACAAGGTTTAGGTCTAGAAGCCAAATTTGGGGTCAACTTACTCTCCAAATTTGGGAAATATTTATAACCTATTGTAAATTTTTATAAGGTTGAATTTGGATTTGACTAATATTTTGTAACTTATATTAATCATAAATAGGCCATATTTGGGCTTTAAGGTGTAGAAAGGCCTACTAAGCATGCCTAGGCCTACAATTCAAATGGGGAGTCACTTCCATTTTTCACATGAGGTGAGTATTATAACCTATTGTAAAATGAATATGGGGGTAAAAAGATATTTTAAATTTTTTTGAAGGTAGAGTAACCAAAAGGAAGACATTTTTGGCCTAAAAACAACATTAGGCTTGTGCAAAATGTGAAAACAAGCTCAATAATGGAAGTTCAATTGCTCACATATTTCATGAGGCCTTGCATGGAGCCAAAAGAGTTTTGGGAGGTTATTATGGGTATTGAATAAAACATTATTGGAATTTTCCTACAAATTCAATGTTATAACTTTATAAACAAATCTTAAGAGTGAAAATCGGCCTAAAATCCTTACAAACCCTTGCTAGTGACCTGATTAAGAATATGAAGCTATAAAAATATTATAATGGAATATTTTTCCCATAATTATTATTATAAATTGTATGGGAATTTCCTAGTATACTCCCCATTAAGATTAGTTGTATGGAAGTGTAAGAATGGATTGAAAACATACTTTTCTTGACAGTTTTATGCATTTTATAGGTTGTATAAGGTTTAAAGAGATTAAAATCACATGTTATGGAATATTTACACTTAATATAACTAATAATTTAAATTTAATTCCTTTAAATAGCTCTTATATTCCTCAACCAACTAATTTATCTTAGCTAGTCAAAATTGGAATAGTGACCAAGCTAGTGAGAAAGGTGGAAAACTTCAATTGGGGTTATTTTAAGGTATGAATAATTATTATAAGTAATTAATGGTATTTAAAAAATTTATCCACTCTATCCCAAGTATTTTCATGGAAAAATGAAGATAATTTTTAGGCCAAGTGTGCAGGGTGCATGAAGGAAGATTTTCTTAGATTGCAGATGATGATAACTTATTATATGAAGGTTACAGATGACCAAGACTATAAAAAATTCATAGAGAGGCATATATGAAATTATTAACATTTATTTAAATCATAATACCTTTACATAATAATTTTTTATATGTTCAATAGGTCCAAATCATGATGGCAAATTTTTGAGCCAGAATGAGAACTTTCATACCACTTTACAAGAGTTTCATGACTTGTATAGATAATTTGACTTCCTAAACTTTCATGGTTTATAAAAAATATTATTAAAGTTCACAATTAAATAATTTTATCATCTTTAAGAGTTTCCTTGTTACCCTTGGACTTCTCTCTTCTCCTCTCTCTCAAGTTTTATAAGAACTAGTCATTTTGGCCATTGTAATTTATGCTCCACCTGAGTATGGTGAAGACCTAATAATTTGCATAAAATTGGATCAATAAGAGTACTTATTTTTACCTATTATTGAATATTTATAATGTGTTTTACTTGTATTATTGATCTTTATTAGTGATAACTATGATTTCCTTAGCATGTTGTCTCATTCTTTCACTTTATTTGCAGTTGGAAAGCTTCTTCTTGTAGGTCATGTGAAGTGTATTATGATATGTCAAGGTTTATTGAGTTATCCTATGAAAATAGTGACATATTATTCCTCTTTTATATTCCTCTTATCATAAAAATTCATTACAACCTTCACAATGAAACATTGATGTAAGAAGATGCAGATTAGAGAAGTGTATGTTTAGTTTGTCCCTTCTTCTCATGTGTAACATGTAGCTAGTTGGAATTCATCAATATTATTTGGTGTATCACATCCATTATAATATTTTAATTTTAGTTATTTCTCTCTTTCCCCCACAAATTTTAGGTTTAGTAGTGATCCAAAGTGCTACATAAAGGGAACTAGCCCTACCTTGAGATTCACCTCATCCTTAGGCTACCTACAAGCCTAGATGTGTTTAAATTATGCCACTTGGATGAGGATAACTTATAAATATCCTAAAAGTGTGAAGTCCAAATGAAAACATCTAACCTAACTATCTACCTTCCCCACCCCCTACATCTCTCATCACTCTATCATATTCATCTAATTATCCTTTTTGTTCTTTTTTTAAATCACACTAAATCACCCTATCAAACTTATCTATCTACCCCTCCATCTAAACCCCACTTTCCTCATTCTATTAACTCCCTAGCTCATCCTAACCTTCCCTCACCCAATAATCTCCCTCCTAACCTCTCCATCCTAACCACCTAACATCCCTCTAACTATCCATCTCCTCCTAACTTACATCCCTAACCCATCCCCTAACTCTTCCCATAACTACCATAAAATTGTAACTTTTTACTTGACCCTAACTAATGACTTCATCAATATCACTCATCACAATTTATAGTTTTGCAAAACCATAGATCTAAAATTATGGGTTTGTAAAAACATAAGTATCCCTTCATGATAATGCAATATTCCAATCACTTATTATGGTATTTCAATACCACAGGTCACCCATCATGGTTTTGAAATACCACAATTTATGACTATGATATCATAATTTGTGAGGATAATACCATAACTCAGGGCATTACCCCCAGTCAAAATATTATCCCTATGATATGTATATCTAATTAATTCTATAATAAATTTAAAAATGAAAAAAACTAATAGGCTAGAGATGAAAAACTCACCGATGGTCCCATGTCGACTGGCCTCTAGTTCTCCTAGACTCTCTCTCCATGATGTGATACATGAGGGATGCATAACTTTACTAAAGTTGTAGAGAAATAAATTCAAAAGGCTAAAATACAAAATGAACCTTTTTCACTCACCTTTTCCTATTTACCCCCACCCCCTGCCCCTATTCACCCTTTTTTTTACCCCTTTGATCCAATTTAACACTCACCCTTGACATTATCATACCCCAGACACTAATCTTGGTCCCCAAACCCCATTCCATGAATTATTATCACTACTCATCACCATTTTATTAATCTTAAATGTCCTAGGTCATAGTCTTATATTCCCCATTATAAGTCCACCATCTTAAGTTAGAACTACATCAATTTAGGGTCTCTTAAGACTATGGAGGTAACACCTAGCCATATTTTTGTACTTAGGGATAGCTTAACCACTATTAATATCCCATCCCATCTTATTACCTATGGGTCACTCAAATGTATTTAATCATCTTGAGATATGAGCCTCATATAAAGTAGATTGTATCTATAATCATCTATCGAATGTCCTCTATAATATTCCATCCATCCCTAACATGTGTCCTTGCTATAGGAGTTGTCATTAGCCTATGTTATATCTTATCTCTTTATCACTAGAACAATGTTTATGTCTAGGTAATTCAAATCTTATCATCTTAAATCAACCTACCTCAATTCTTGACATTGGTCATTATTTATAACTCATCCTTTGAGGTTAAGTCACTTTATCCCATAACACTTTTCCTTAAGTCATTCCAATCGTAGCTACATCAAAACTCAAGGCATCCCAACCCCATATCCCTATCTTGATTTTATCCCACCCAAGGTATTTTTTTTAGTGACCATCCAAATCCTTCCTCCTTGCATGCTCCCTCAAGGGGGCATCATGTCTACTAATAATATTCTCATCCATGAAATAGTTTTTCACTAAAAATCAATTACTCACTCTGCTTCACTTCACTCATAATAACCTTTCAAAGAGGGAATAAATATATGCACCTAGATATGATCACCTTAATAATCTTTTAAACCCACTAATTTAACCTAAAATCATATCCTTATTTAATTAATTAATAGCCTAACTTCATACATAATATTCCCTACATCCCATAAACCCTTCCATACCCTTATAACCAATTAATTAACTCATTAACCTATTAAATATCCTACTTATCCACTAATTTACCCATTAGCCCACTTGCCAATTTAACATTCCTATTTATTCAACTACTCCCTAGCTACCCTACCACCCTAGCCTCTCCTACATCCCTATGAATCCTAAACTTCATTAATTCCCATCTAATCCCCTATTATCCCCTAAACTAATCAAGATATCTATAGAGCTAGGGAATCTCCTTCAAGATTATATAAGTCTCTAAACTAGAGGCTTCTAAATAATTTTAAATTCCCTAAAACCCTCCTCTACCATCCTATAAAAGCCATGTATGGGTCAAGTCCAAACTAACATGGAAATCAAGAAGCCTCTGTTATACTCTCCTAATCAACCATTCTTAAGCATCCTCATACTCTTGCTAAGCCATCCAATAATCCAAGGAAGCCATTGGAGTCACTGTGAAGCTCAATGCAAGTAATCCATACTCAACCATTTTGGCATTTGAATCCACTTGAAGATATTGGATAGAAGTTATAAGGGACAAAATGATGGTAAGAATATACTTTATAATTATCTAATTGTTGATTTATTCCATCCTTTTATGTTTTTTGTATTATTGGGTTTTAATTATTAAATATATTAGTTTTATAAATAAATCAAAATTATGATCACACATTCCCAAAGGTATTTTTAATAATTGGCATAGTGAGATGCCCTAGTAGGTTAGATAAAAATGATGATTTTCCCAAAGGAAATTATAATCATTGACATAGTGAGGTGAAAAGAATGATTTATCGGAAGGTGGTTATAGTCATCAACATAATGAAAAATACCCTAGTAGGGTGGATAGAGATAATGATTTACCCAAAGGTAGTTATAATCATTAGCATAATGAAATTGCCTCAATAGGGTAGATATATCAAACCATAATGATTTTCCCAAAGGTAGTTATAATCATTGGCATAGTGGTTTGCCCCTTATAGGGCAGATGGAAGCATGATATAATTCATCTTTTCCCCAGTAGGGTAAATCAAGAAAAAGAGGATTATGTAATGAATCCATAGTCATAGAGTAAGAGTAATACAATACAGAGGATAGGTATGAATTTAGAGTACCTATTAGTATAGAGATGTGGTCCTAACTAGAAAGGATTAAAATTCATTTGTGATTTAAATACTCTATATTTGGGTAATATTTGTGTAGACACCGAAATCGTGTCGACTCCCCTGGTCCTTCCCCGTCTTATTCTTCTTCACCTATTGAACCCTTGTCGATCACTTGTTTCACCAACCTTGACCCTGGCAGCATGTAAAGATGAGCACAGAGCTAAAACTAGACTCTATACCCATTATGCATCTGCCGACGTCAGTCTTTACCCGACCGATGTCGCCGACGTCGGTCACCTATCGGCCGATGTCGGCAATCCTGCCGATGCCGGTCACCTTCCCCTGGTCCGTTATCAGTTACCATTCAGTTTTTCGAAACGGTTGACGAACCGTTTCTGGAACCATCCCCGTCCCCCACCTTCATCAACCTCTGCCAGCCATTTGAGCCAGGGTCCCCGAACGCTATTCAAGAAACGCTGAGCAACCAACCTGCGAATTCCTCCATCAACCTGCGAACTCCGAGCAATCATCAACACTACGACATCAACTAATCTGCACACCATGGCTTTCATCACGTCTTCTACCAGGTAAGTATTATTCTGTTTATTTCATTTCTTTCTCAGTTATTATTTATCAGTTCTGTTATCCCTGCCTCTGTCCTGACTCTCCCAGACTCTGTCCCGACTCTGTCCAAAACCCTACCCTGACCTTATCAGACCCTGTCCTGACTCTGTTAAACCCTACCCTGACCTTATCAGACCCTGTCCCGACTCTGTTCAACCCTACCCTGACCTTATCAGACCCTGTCCCGACTCTGTTCAACCCTGTCCCGACTCTGTTCAGCCCTGTCCCGACTCTGTTCAGCCCTGTCCCGAACCTGTCCAGACTTTCCCAGAACCTGCCCCTACCGACGCCGGTCACTACCCCGACCGACGACGGCACCTTAACCGACGTCGGCACCTTCCTAACCGACGCTGGCACCATAGAGACCGATGCCGACGACTGTGCAGAATAGTGCTGCATATCAGGTACACTCTTTATTTTTCTGTCATTTATTTCTGTCATTATCATCTACTTTTGTCCAATTTTCTACTCTTTTTTATCAGTGGGTTGATATCCTTCTAGGGAGTCTTCGTACTTCTGGGATCGGGCGTTCGCCTGACAACCCACCATATCTTTGACTAACATCTTTCCGTGTTTTAGTCTCTTTTCTTCGCAGGTGTCATTCCTCCACAGCCAAAGAGGAGAATCTTCCAACGTCTGATTTCGGTGTGCATGACTTTATCAGGTACTTCTAGCCTTGACCATCTTTCAGTTTCTTATTTCTTCTTTGAATGTAGAAAGCAATTTTGCATTAGAAACATTCTGGCACGCCCGGTGGGACCCTAGGTCCTCCTTGGGTTCTTTCTTTCTTTCGTTCATTTAGGCGCATTAGGCTTCTTCCTTTTCGCCTCCTTTCGTCTCTTCTTAAACAACATCATAAGCAGAACTAAAACGAACATTTCTTTCTTTCTTGCATTTCTAGACTAGCTAAAAGTCATACTCTTCGACTCTTTCTCCATTCGTCTTCATACGAACAAACATTTCGACTTGGACATTAAAACACTTTGCATTCATTTCTGTTTGCCTGCATCTCTTAGACCACACATAGTAATTAAACCGCATATTGAATTAATCTAGATCACTTGATGTTACACGACCAAACCACCTGCACAAAACAAACATAAAACTTACCTGAGACAAGGCCCGACTGGGATTTCATCCCCCAGCGGATACCTTACCCGTCCCGGTGACCCTACTTGGATTTCATCACCAAGGGGGAAGCCCACTCCGTTCTCTGGCAGAGTATAATCTCTAGGCGAGGTATATCTTGGCTAAGCGAAACCAGCTAACCACTGGAATCGTGAAGTGAGGGGAGCTTGCTCCTTAGCACCAGGCCACGTACCAGACCCTAACACAGACTTCTTGAGCACCATAACAAAACCCAAAACCTTCCATAGACTGCTTCTTCTAGGACCTGACTCACAAAGCCAACCTCCCCAAACACACATTCTAAGGCATAAGCCACTATAATCCTAAAAATTTTACTTCTAGAATTTTAGGATCTGCTTGTGTCTTCATCTTTTTAGTTCTTATCTGCTTGTTTGAGCGTGTAAGGTCGTTCTCTCTTGCCTTTTATGGTTTTGACACACAGTCAAACCAAGGCCCTTTTTGACCACTCTGGCCATCAACTACTTTCGTCTACCCCATCTCTAAACCGTCCTATCATGGAGTTCCACTCGGAGACTGAAAGAACTCCTACAGGACCGACCCTAACCCCGACTCAACTTCTCATCATCCTTGAAGGGGACCAGGATTTCAAAAAATTCTTGGACCTCAATACTGCAGCCCTCCATAACTATCTCGCGAGAAATCCAATGCGAGACCTCTCAGGTGACATGGTGACGACATCCACACCATTCGCCACCCAACCTTTTTTGACTCAGCCTTTCACCCCAACCGTTAATTCAACCATGGCCAATACGAAAAGTTTGGCCTCTTCGTCTATTTTTAGACCGACCTCCATCGGGGTTTCGTTACCCCCTCAATCATCTACGAATCAACCAAGTTCTACATCGTATCAAAACTTGATTGCCTCGACCCCTTTCACTCTTGCGCCCATAAATGTAGGAGTGCCAACCTATCCCTATACCAGTGCCGCTATTCAACCACCTTTGGCGGTGCCTAGTCAACTTATACCTTCGACCTTCATGACGCAACCACCCTTAACCTCTACTTCTGCCTCTGCGACTAGTCATCTGTACGTTGCACCCTTATTGGTACAATCGACTACGTCGCATACCTCTTCTAGCCTCTTTCAAGCACCTTACAACCTTAGGGGTGCTCCGTCCACCTATCCGTCAGCAGACGTCATCAAGATGCTGATGGATAAAATGTCCAGTCTCAAAGCTTCTATCTCTGGTTCAAATAATATCTCTTCATATGACCAGATTTACAACGAGCCCATTCATCCTTCTGTCCCTATTCGACCATACCCCAACCATTGGGAGCTTCCTAATTTACTCACTTTCAGAGTAAGGAAGACCCACAACAACATCTATGGGCATTCAGACATGCCTGCTATCTTATTGCCCACGACGATGCGTTATTATTACGCATGTTCCCTATGTCCCTTTCTGGCCCTGCCCTTGACTGGTATAGCTCCCTTGCCAGACATTCTATCTTTTCCTTCATTCAACTCGCTCAATTATTCGTTGACCATTTCTCAATCAATATCACTAAACAAGTCTCGATCACAGACCTTTACTCCATTAGGCAATTCGACGACGAATCAGTAGTTGATTTTGTCGCCCGTTGGAGAGACTTGATTAACCAGCTCTCTTTCTCCTTGCCTCAACCCGAGCTCATTGAGCTCTTTTCCCGAGCATGTGTCAGTCACATCTCATCCACCTTGCGGGTTCAAACATTTTACACTTTCGACGAGGCCTTCACCATGGCCCGAAAGCTTGAACTCCGCGCTATTGAAGAAGATAAGGTCAAATTGTGTAACACTAACACAAGAACCAATGACCATTCTTCTTCCAGACCTTCTTCTGCCCACTCTCAATCTAAGGAGTCGGTGAACACTGTCATCTTTAGACCATCATCTTCAACAATAACTAACCGACCAACATCTTCAACATTAGACTACATCAATAAACATTTTCAACGTCAATCCATACAGCGTCAATTCACTCCAATTGGAGAGTCATATGCCTCTATCTTGGATAAACTCGTCAAGCAGGGGGTCCTCAATCTCCCTTCAATCCGACCACATCAATTCGACCCCTCAACACCTGTCCCTGCATGGTACAGGGAGAATCACTTTTGTAACTATCACCGTGTCAAAGGCCATGATACGAATCACTGTCAAACTTTTAAAAACCTCGTCCAGAACATGCTAGACAAGGGCGATCTTATCTTGGATAACCCGAACGCACCGCCCAACCAAAACCTCGACATCTTCAAACAACCTTTTCCTAACCATCCGCCTACTCAAGACAACATCCAAACCATGATCAATGACCCTCAAGACCATATACACACCGTCAACACTATCTTACCTCTTGTCCCTGACCAACCTTCTTCACAGGATGAAGAACCCTCTTCTCCTATTAGTCCTCCATCTATTTCTCCTATATTGGAGGACGCCTTGATCACACCTACACCATTAGCCCTACCTTCATCCAATAACCATACCTTGCCTACTCCTCAAGCACAAGCAGAAGGCATGATCATCCCTACCCTCTGCCCACTTGAGGAGCCACCCTCTCCTATTTCTTCTCCACCAAGAGAAGACCCTATCTCTTCACCCATTTCGATTGAGGAAGACCCAGTCACGGTTTCCTCTTGCCCTTTGCCTGAGATTGTTACATCTCACTCACCTCTGTCCACATCTAAACCCAAACTCATATCTAACCTCGCCTCACACAATAGTGGCCCTCGATTCAAACCCACGAAGATCATTAGACCACATCGGAGGACTCCTCCCCCACCTTCGTCATTACCTTCAATCCTAGGCCCACATCCATCCACTTTAATTGGAGTGCTTCCTACTCCCATCCTTCACAGAGGCATGTCGCCTCCATTACTCTATCATCCTATCAAACATATATCTCCCTCAAATCATCGACCAACGTCTCTTATGCCTCCCAAACCAACGTCATCAACCCTCACTGCAATAAAATATCCAGACCCGTTAACAGGTTCTTATACCTTGCTGTTACGGCACTTGTTACAGTCATCTCGCCTCAACCTTCCGCCTCTCAAACCATATCATTCTCTCGGACCTAAACCACCTTGGTTCGACGACACTTGTATTTGTGCGTATCATCGCACACCTGGACACGACACGGAGCATTGTTGTGCCCTCAAGGTCGCCATTCGCCAATGTCTGGGGAATGACACCTCTCTTCTTGACTACGTCATCAAGCCTTCAACACCGCCCCTCTCATCAACTCTCGAATCAAGACCCTCTTGGTTTGACAACTCTAAATACTGTCACTATCATCATACTCCGGGACATGACACTGAGCATTGTTGCGCTCTTAAAGCTGTCATTCGTCACCAATGGAGAAAGGATTCCCTTCTCATCAAGAATCCTCTAGACCTTCCCTCCCACAAATCATCAACACCAACTCATACCTCTTCAACCTCATCACCTAAATCGGGATATCCACGCCAGGTTCTGGTTCCTTTATCGCCTTTAACCCCCTTATTCGACATCAACACAGTCCATCTGACCACTAAACCTCAACCTACCTTAACCAATCCGTCAAACATTCTCCCTAGCCGCTGGGGGAATTCAACCTTCATTCAAACTTTGACCAATTTTTCAACACAGTCTCGACCACATATCAATCACTTTTTCAACTTAGCCTCAACCAGACTAGCAACCAAACATTTAACCCGACCTCAACCAAACATTCGACCCAACCAAAGACCAAATACCAACCAATCAACCCTCGACCAACCATTGACCAACTATCAAACGACCAAATCTCAATCAAACATTGCCCAACCTTTTTATCCACACATTCAACCAGTCTCAATCAATCAACGACCATATCAGTCAACTTCACGACCACTCATCAATCAACACGTGACCAATATGGAGCGAAGTAAACGAGGCAAGTTTGCTCCTAATTGGCTCGAACCTTTTATTATCACGCACAAGTATGGATCAGGGACTTATCGTCTGTCTTCTCTTGATGGACGCCCAAAACCTGAGCCTCTTAATGCGTTGCATCTGCGACCGTTCTATTGCTAGTCGAGTACTCGTCCACTTGACACTTAACTTGAGCTCGTCCCTTGAGCAATCCTTGTCCTCTTAATCCTACCTCCTTTCAACCCTATTCCTCTTAACAATTCCTATAACCCTTTTATGCGGTATGGATGCTTTGTCCTCATAAAAGGGAGCCCTTGACCTTCTACAGTCTTGTCCATGACTCACATTTCTATAAAAACAAATCAAGATGTCAAAACATATCCATGGTCACTATATCTATATCAAAATCAAAAAAACAAAAAAAAAATAGACTGCTCCCTCGAAGGACAGCTGTACTATCATTGCTGTAATAAATAGATTGCTCCCTTGAAGGACAGCTATTCAAAAGCCTTTATATTAAACAAAAATCTAGACCACTCCCTCGAAGGATGGCTATGACTACTCTGGCAATAAACAACATTATTTTAGAAGCTTCCCGCATCGATCAGCTTCACAACTTGACCACTACAGCAAATGACATCTCTATGCAGGCTTCCCGCATTGATCAGTCTGCGCCAAAAAAAAAAAAAAAAACGAGTCACGGACTTGACTTGTAGTTGTCTCATGGTCTCCTATAAAAAGGGGCAAAGTTATCTCTGCTCTTAAAACGGATTACCCTCTTTCCTCCTCCTATTACCTACTCAAGGGACTTCGAGCTCACTTTAATGTCTAAGTGATTCGATTACCGTTCTAACATAACCACCGGTCAACGACGTCACGCATGAATTGGGCTCTTGGTTCTCATAACCCCTATCTATGCTATATTTTTGGTCCTTGTCAATAAAAGAGCAATATGCTTTTCATTTCTTCTGCACTTTGGTCACATTCACCTTCATCACTTGTCGATCAACTCAGCTCAACTCTCTTTTCAGACCATCAACATGACCTACCCTGTTCCCCCTAGTTTCTATGGACACCAATACACATGGAAACTATCGACTCGACCCAATTTATGTTAAGCATAAACCAATACTTGCTGAAGCATAAATAGACCTCAATTCATTTTTAGCATACATCCATCACGCATATGGGATATTGCTAGGGATGAAAAACCCCTCAACCAATGTTGCAGAATACACCATTTGGAAAAGGCTGCAACATCTTTTTTTTCCTCACCATCCCTTTGACCCTTCCTCCCTTCTAGGGAGAACTACATCGGCCTGAGGCCCTATCACCAGGGCTATGTAGGCAGCACTCAGTTGACATGGGGTCTTCTGGGGTTAGCTCGGCTGCATCCTTTCGTCCATTCATCCATCCATCGACCACCAACCATTGGAGATCATGCCTATCTCCTCCGACCTCGACCACTTCCAAGACGTTGTTGCCTTGGTTGTTTTTGCATGTATGCTACCTCATGACTGGTTAGCAGAATTGTGCGCAGACCTTTTTTGGACCCTCACAAGTATAGGATCGCACACCGGTTGATCCGCACTACTTGTGGCTTTTTCGTGTTTCTAGGAGCACTTCCTGAGCCCGAGATACCTAGAATGCGACGACCCATTTGGAGCTTCAGCTTAGATTGAGTGACCCGATCAGCAGATGACTAAATGCTGGGGCCCGATTACTTCAATTTTGGCACTCCTCGACCCTTGACCTGCAACACTTTGGCCTGACCATCTCGTGTAGTGGTATGCACGCAATCACGACCTTTGCAGCGTTCACCCTCACCCCTTTTTCATCCGCTCTTTATTAAATCATCACCCGATTCCCGGTTCCCTTCCCTCGACTCCTGCTTTGAGGGGGAATACCTCATCCTTACTCGAGGCATTTCACTTCCTATTTTGTCTTGCAGTTCATTCGAACAACCAACAAGATGAAATCAACCTTATCCCTCACCTGGGGCACTCACTCCTATTTTTGTCTTGCAGTTCGTCCAGAACAACCAACAAGACAAAAAGGGGCAAATGTAGACACCGAAATCGTGTCGACTCCCCTGGTCCTTCCCCGTCTTATTCTTCTTCGCCTATTGAACCCTTGTCGATCACTTGTTTCACCAACCTTGACCCTGGCAGCATGTAAAGATGAGCACAGAGCTAAAACTAGACTCTATACCCATTATGCATCTGCCGACGTCGGTCTTTACCCGACCGATGTCCCCGACGTCGGTCACCTATCGGCCGACGTCGGCAATCCTGTCGACGCCGGTCACCTTCCCCTGGTCCGTTATCAGTTACCATTCAGTTTTCCGAAACGGTTGACGAACCGTTTTTGGAACCGTCCCCGTCCCCCGCCTTCATCAACCTCTGCCAGCCATTTGAGCCAGGGTCCCCGAACGCTATTCAAGAAACGCTGAGCAACCAACCTGCGAATTCCTCCATCAACCTGCGAACTCTGAGCAATCATCAACACTACGACATCAACTAATCTGCACACCATGGCTTTCATCGCGTCTTCTACCAGGTAAGTATTATTCTGTTTATTTTATTTCTTTCTCAGTTATTATTTATCAGTTCTGTTATCCCTGCCTCTGTCCCGACTCTCCCAGAATCTGTCCTGACTCTGTCCAAAACCCTACCCTGACCTTATCAGACCCTGTCCTGACTCTGTTAAACCCTACCCTGACCTTATCAGACCCTGTCCCGACTCTGTTCAACCCTACCCTGACCATATCAGACCCTGTCCCGACTCTGTTCAGCCCTGTCCCGACTCTGTTCAGCCCTGTCCCGAACCTGTCCAGACTTTCCTAGAACCTGCCCCTACCGACGCCGGTCACTACCCCGACCGACGACGGCACCTTAACCGACGTCGACACCTTCCTAACCGACGCCAGCACCACAGAGACCGACGCCGGCGACTGTGCAGAACAGTGCTGCATATCAGGTACGCTCTTTATTTTTTTGTCATTTATTTCTGTCATTATCATCTACTTTCGTCCAATTTTCTACTCTTTTTTATCAGTGGGTTGATATCCTTCTAGGGAGTCTTCGTACTTCCGGGATCGGGCGTTCGCCTAACAACCCACCATATCTTTGACTAACGTCTTTTTGTGTTTTAGTCTCTTTTCTTCGCAAGTGTCATTCCTCCACAGCCAAAGAGGAGAATCTTCCAACGTCTGATTTCGGTGCGCACGACTTTATCAGGTACTTCTAGCCTTGACCATCTTTCAGTTTCTTATTTCTTCTTTGAATTTAGAAAGCAATTTTGCATTAGAAACAATTTGGATAGGTTGATGAATTTTAAGGTGTGAACAAGGAGAATTATTATGGCACTAAACAACTATAATAATAATTTGTATCCAAAGCATATAAAACTTAGTTTAAATGAAATTATAAATCACTAACGCATAAGATATTAAATATCAAATCCCTAGTGAATATACTGCAATAAACTAAGTGGAGAAATGTACACTAATTCATAACTTAAGTAAAATATATGGATAATCCAGACTCAAGTGTAAATAAAGTGTAATAATCCTATGATAACCGAGAAATAAAAAGGCTAAAAGGGAAAGAAAAATAAAATAAACAAATAAACAAGAAAATACAATGAAATGCCTATAAATACTCAACAAAACACCAACAAATAAAAATAAACAAACAACAAAACACCAATAAAAATAAGCAAAAACACAAAAAAAACACCAATACACATAAATGGCCATTAATAAAACAAAACAACACAAATAAAATAAATAAATATTCCAAAGCAAATAAAAATGCAATAAACAAACTAGTATATATATATAAATACAAAAGACAAATAATGGTCAATTACAATATGAGTGCAATTAGAAAATAAATTGTTCATGCATGTGTAATAAAGGTGTTACTCTTGACGATAAGGCGACCCCTAAACTAGGTATTAATGACACTATTATAATAATACAAGAATAAAAAGACTAACAATGTTTCCCCTAGGCTATAGAGAATAAAGACACAAATGAGATGATAATAATTACCCATAGGTAATAGGAGACAATGAAACAAACAAAAAAAATGGGGGGAATAGAAGAAAAAGAAGGGGTAGCTAAGCTGACTCTAGATGCACTAGGTAAGTGGGCACTACTTATAGAGTTTCAAGGATATAAGATCCAAAATAAACTTCAAGCCAAATGTAGTTCTCCCAGGATATGAGATAAAAGAAACTTAATGATAAGGAAACTTGATTGATGTGTAGATGAAGTGGGGATGGTCTTGTAAAATAGTGAGTGGATATAAAAAGAGAGGGATGATGTTCACAATCATGAAAGCATCAATAAAAAAAAATGCATAGCACAAGAGTATGGTTTAGGCTAAAACCACACTAAAACGTAATAGAAAAATGCTCAGACATGAACTACATTCATAATGCTTACTATGTCTATAGTTAAAAATGAGAATAAGCTTTAAAAATGGTGAGAGCATAAGATTAATCCAAGTGGGAATTAGTGTATCAAAGTTGAATACACAATGCTCACAATAGAAACTCACAAAATGGTGAGAGTGTATGACTAAGGCCAATAAGTATGGGGAAACTAAAGGACAAGTGATGACTTCTAAAATAGCTAGGAGTCTCAAAATCCTTAAGGTAAAGAAGTGGTAAAAAGAGAAAGGAAGGTGAAACTAAGCTAACTTGGGATACCCCATGTATTTAAGTGTTTACTATATAGTCTATATAGTCCTTAGACTGATGTAGTTCTCCCAAAAATGGGAGAAAAAATATCAAGGTGGTATAGAAATGAACTAAACAAATAAGATGGCTCATCCCAAAAAATTTGATGGATTTATATCTCACATGGAAATTCTAAGCCTTTTTCATGATTTTGTGATTTTTTAGATTCTTTAAACATTTTTACAATTTTCTAAACATCTCAACTCGATCAAGAATTATGAGATATAAAATGGTCCAACTCATAAAATGGTGAGAGTGTGGTTTAAACATGCACACAAAATGGAAAGAGCATTCAAACTTAAATTATTCATAAAATGGTGATAGTGTGGAAAAATGGGTGACTAATATAACCTCTACATGAATCAATAGATACCTATATAATCCCTAACGAGACCTCAAGACATTGTAGTTCCACATTACAATAGAGGAATCTAACTATGTAGCAGCAAGTTCTAGGAATTAAGAAAATGGCACAGTATAACATAGGAATGGCAAGGTGATGTGGAAATACATGGTAAAGGTTTTTCTATTAATTTTCCCATAGGTAGTTATAATTAGGAAAAAATAGACATGGGTTGATGGGACAAAATTTCCCAAAGGCAATTATAATTAGTACCACCTAGAATGAAATAAAACGTGAGAAAAATGAAGAATGGAATTTCTAAACCACTGTCATAATAGTCCAAGATACTATCTATTTGTGAAATACTAAATTAATTATTGAAAATTTATCTAAATCCAATCACTGAAGGTTCTTTAAGAACCAATAAATTGGAACCAAGGTCAAAAAGGGGTGGGTTGGGAAGGTAAAACAACTTTGGCCAATATCAAAGGTATGGAAGGAAATGATATATGGTATGATACAAGGAATGTGGTATTACAATATGATGTGAACAATCCTCATAGAAAATACCTTAAATCTCTCAAGTGAAATAACATTTGAGATGTATTATGGTCATGGGCTCATCAATTTCATATCTCTCTAGTGTAGCTAACCTGTAAGCACTAGAGCCATAATTAACAACAATGATAGAAGGGCCTATCTAATTAGGCTTGAAATTACCTTTATTATTATATTCAGGCATGGTGTTCTTTTAGTTTTATTTAAGGACAAGATCACCAATATTAAACTCTTTGTGCTTGGCACACTAGTTATATTGACCACATTACCAGTTATGATATGCTTGAAGGTTGTTTACAATGGCCATGCATTTATTATCTAGTAAATATAGTTCTTGTAGTTGAGCTACTCTTTAATCCTCATCATCCAAGATGTTCTTGAATGATATACATAGAGAAGGTAAATCAACCTTAATGGGAATAATGGCCTCAATTCCATAGACAAGGTAATATGATGTGGCTCCTATTGGAGTATGGTAATTAGTACGATAAGCCTAGAGGGTGTAGAAGATTTACCAGTGTCAATAGTGGCTAACATCATTGACAATATTTTTAAGATTGTTGATAATGGTATTATTAGATGCCTCTACTTGGCCATTACCTTATGGATAATATGCAGTGTAAAAATGTTAGGTGATGTTAAAATAAACATAGAGTGCTTTGACATCCTTATTTTGAAACAATCTACCATTATCAGATATAATGTCAAATGGGATACCATAGTGGAAAATGAGATGGTTGAAGATAAACTTGGAAATTTGTTTTCTAGTCATGTAAGTGAGGGGTATAACATAGACCCACTTAGTGAAATACTCATTGGTGGTGAGGATGTGTTTATGTCCATTTGATGAGGTAGGATTAATCTTCCCAACAAGATCGAGTCCTCATATTAAAAATGACCATGGTGTAAGAATCAATTTGAGTGTTTTTTCTAGATCATGAATCAAATTTGCATGCCTCTAACATTTGTTACAAATTTTGACATAAGATTATGCATTTTATTTCATAGTTTCCCAATAGTATCCAGTACATAGGATCTTTTTTTTAAGGACAACCCTACTAGTGTGGGGTCCAAAAACTCCTTTGTGAACTTCCTACATTGCTAATGTGTCTTTTACCAAATTCAAATAATGAAGTATAGTTCTATCAAATATTCTATGATATGGTTGGGCCAAGTAAGGTATATCAAGAGGCTTGGTGTGTGAAGGATTTTTTATTTTTTGTGAAAGGTCTGGTGGAAGGATTTGATCATGAAGGTATTTATTTAGGTTTTAATTGGGACCTATAATATCACATATCATTTTAATGGTTGAAGGTTATTGAACAAGTGCTCAAAGATGTTCAATGAGGAACTTATAGTTTTTTTCCTTATATGTGCTTTAGATCAAAGAACCAATGGTAAATATGGAATATGTTGTTCTATTATTAACCTAAGGTATGTGTTTAAATTTAATGTGGGAAATCTATTACTTGAGAATTTCCACCATGGCCTTATATGGCACCAACTTATCATCCTTGGTTTGGAACTAGTCTATAACATAATTTATGACTATCTAAGAATCATCATGAACCATAATATGTTGAATGTTCCATTTTAATGCTTAGCAAATCTTAAAAATGAGTGATTCATATTCAACCATGTTATCGGTACAAGGAAAGTTGATATGAAAGGATTTGGGAATAAGATCCCCTTATGGTCTAATAAATAGTAGGCATACCCTTGAGCCATGGGAATTGAATGACCCATCAAAATATGGCTTTCAGTGATTCTCCTCAATAGGTGTTTCTATGATGGTCATGATGGATTCATCTAGGAATGCAAAAGTGAGTGGTTGATTATCTGAATGAGGAGTATCAACAAGCTAATATGAAAGTATTTTCCCTTTTATGTCCTTTTGATTGACATAATCAATCTCAAAATCACTTATAAATGTGATCCATTTATCCATGCATCCCTATAAATATATTTTTGATAATAGATACTTGAGCAAGTCTACTTTGACAATGACTCTGATCTTTTTATTAAGTATGTAATGATGTAAATTTTGGGCTAAAAATACCATATCTAAATAAGCTTATTATATTAGAGTATAGTTATGTTCATATTATACTACTGTATGTCTTAGATAATACATGACATTTTCTTTCCCATTTTCATCATGTTGAGCTAAAAGTGACCCCAAGGATTTGTCAGTGGTAGATAAGTACAATAAAAATGGCCTCATTAGCATTGGTGGTATCAAAATAGGTATTAATTTAGATGCTCAAAGACATTCTGACATTCTTCATCCTAAATAAATGTAATACATTTCTTCAATAAATGAGTGAAGGGATGAAATTTATCATCCAACTATGAAATTAAGTGTTGAATAGACTAGATTTTGCCCTACAAACTACAAAGTTGCTTCATAGTGGAAGGTAGAGGCATCTTGGTAATGTATTGTACCTTGGTAGGATCAAATTCAATACCTCAACAAGAGACAATAAACCCTAATTTTTTTCTTGAAGTGACTCGAAATATGCACTTCTTGGGATTAAGTCAAACCTTTTACTCACTAAGCCTTGAAAATATCCTTCATAATACAGTTGGATGATCTACATGGGTATTATATTTACCCAATATGTCATCGACATAGTATTTGATAATAGAGTGCATCATGTCATGAAATATAATAGTCATATATGTTTGGTATGTGGTCCTAGCATTCTTGAGGCAAACTACATAACTTGATAGAAAAATATTCCCTAGTAAGTGGTAAATGTTGTTTTATGTTGGTCTTCTAGAATAATCCTAATTTTATTATATCCTAAAAAATCCATCCATGAGGGACACCATTTCATACCCAATTGTGGAGTCAACTATCATGTTGATATTCAGTAGAGGAAATTCATGCTTTGGGAAAGCCTTGTTGATATCTCTAAAATTAATGAAGATTCTAATCCTTTATGGATTTTTCTAATGTGCATAATGTTTGAGATCCACTCTGAATAGTCAATCAGTTTGATGGATCTCGCTTCTAAGATTTTTTCAAACTCTTTATTAACTACTATAATTAATATGAGGATGCATCTTATGTAATTTTTTATTCACATGTTTGGCATCAAGATGTAAAATGAGGTGGTGTATAACTAAGGTGGTGTCTAAAACTAGCATGTCTAAATAGGTCCATGCAAAAATGTCAACAAACTCCCTCAAAAGGGATATAAAAACTTCACATTCCTCCTTAGTGAGGGATGCACCTAATTTAATCCACTTCGAGTCTTTTGGATTTCTAATGTTGACTTATATAGTATCTTCTACTAGGAAATTTGAGTCATCTTATTTAGTAGTTAGCAAAGATGTGAATTAGCCTACAATGGCAAAGTTCTGTATTCAGACTGGTTCATTAAGCTCTCCCAAGTAGGATGAATCTAAATCTCCTAATGGTAGTAATGGCCATGTTATAAATGTTGAATGACATTCTTGAACAATTTGATCAAATTCATGTTGTTCTTATATATTGATCTCATACATAAAATCAAGTTCTCTATTGGTGGTCTCTTGAGATTCATTTAAATAAAGGTGGACATCCCCATCCAATGGTGCCTAAAATAGGTTTTCACCAAGAGATTGAACTTTCTCTTTGATTTTTCCTTGGCCTAAAATATCCTTAAAGAGGTTTTAACTTTGGGACCTCAATGTTTTATTCTTTTGTTTTTGGCTAAGGGTGTTCACCTACTCTTTGAAATAGGCTATAGGATCAAGTTTGATAAAAAATACATTGTTTGTGGTCTCCCAATAGAACATTATCTCCAAATCCTAGAAAATTACAAAAGGCCTCATCATTCTCAATCTCATCTAAAGGTACTATGGATTCTTGTTAGTTGAGGATGATAAATGGGAAGTGTGGAATGTTAGATTACTAGTATAATGGTACAAATGGTATACGAGCCAAATAATTTGGTACTATCACGGTATTTATATATGCTATGATGGGACTCTACTTCTCATCATCACTATTAATTGGCCTTGGAACATGTATAAGATATACGGGTTTAAACCCAATTGGTGTAAATTTGAGACCATAATTTCCTTTGTATATGGTCATATAAATTGGCTTAAGAGTACTTTGTTGATTTTTCCCAGGCTTCCACCTTCATACACTTGGTTATCCATGATCATTTTAGGGATGTGATATTTGGCACTTCATTATAAATCAACCAATTTGTCATTTTATAAAAATGAATCATTATTGACAAGTGGGTCTTGTTCTTGGCTATTGGAAGGTGTGAAAATAATAGGCATTGGGCTTTGAATCTTTCCATTTCCTTTCCATCACCATTCTATACAAGCTAGCTTAGTTTTGAGCCATCCATAAGTATTGGGATTCTATGGAATCTTGATAATATGGAATGTATCAGAAGTAAAATAATCTCCTAGACAATTGTATGATATGATAATACAATTAGACATTTCAATAAGAGGCATATGTGAATATGAGGCAAGGCTATCAGGGTCTATATAATTAGCCTCTAGTAATGCAACAAATATCTCTTTATCTTTGGCCTTCTTTGGTATTATTTATAGACTAAAACATTAATTTTAACTTTCATATTCAACTTATAAATGTTTACACTGTTCATATGGATGTAAATCTCCATGGATAATGACATTCATCCTTGAGTGAGGAAACTTGATACACTAGTGCAATGTTGAAGGAATTGCATGAATTTCATGTATGCATGGTCTTCCCAAAAGTAAATTATATGATAGATATAGGTCTACCACATGGCAAAGTGTATCTTGGCTCAAAGTCCCAATGATCACTAACAAACTTATGGTTCCTTATGATTTTTGTTCTTCATTGTCATATTTATTGATAGTAATAGTCTCTAGCTGAAGGTTAGCTATTATATATCCCATAAGCTTGATTAGCTTTAGAGACACAATATTTAGGCCCTATCCATTATCTATTAGGACACATTTGACTTTTTCCTATGTGATGAAAACTTTAATGTATAATGGGTTATTATGGAAAGGGCCAAAGGATGATATATCACTTTGGTCGAAGGTCAATTGGGGATAGGTTTCCAACCAAGCTTGAAAATTTTCTAGTGTGATTTCATTTGGCACTTTGGATTGGCCTAGGAATTTTATAAATATAATCTTACAGATGGTAGATGTATGTAACAAATATAAAATGAAGATTTATGTGGGTGTTTTTTAGATTGTTCCATAATTTCATATGTTTTTATTTAACAATGGTAATTGGCTAGTTCTTAGCCAATGTAATGGGTTGGATTGGCTCATTGGTAGAGGTTATGGGCATGGGATGGCGATTTTAGACTGTCAAGTTGTGATTGCATAATCCAAATTGGGTACAAGACCATCATAACTATAAAATTATGGAGATGGATAGAGAGGATAATTTTTGATTTTTAGTGCACTTGGTTGTGATCATGAGGTAATGAAGAGTTATCAACATAGGGTCCTAAAATGGTCATCCTTAGTTTTTATTATGCTTGGCTATGATCATAGGTCAAAGAAGGATTATCAACATAGGTAGATTGATTAAAATTGTTAACTAATGTTCTTAATCTATTTTCTTTCAGTCTAGGATTGATAGTAATGGTAGAAATATGACCTCTTACAATATGACCTTCAACTTTATTATAGTCATGTACAAATATGTGTTAATTATATTGGTTGTTGGGGTCATTTTGGCCTTGGTTCCATCTATTCAATGATTGACATTATTTTTATTGTTGATGATACTATTTTTTTATTAAAGTGGATGTGTTATTCATTATTTTTCTTGTTGATTGACATAATTATGATCTAGGAAAGGGTTTTGGTATATGTCAAATTTTTGATTGGAAGTAGATACTTTATTATCTAATTGGATCTCTCCATTTTCCAACATATTTTCAATAAGGTTCTCTAGTTGCACATAATGACATATAGAATGTCCATGAACATGATGGTATTCATAGAGATCATGTTCTTTGTACCAATTTGGATATGGTATACCCTTAGGATAGTATTTTGGAATTAGATAACTAACCATATTGGCCATAAATAGTTTGAAAAACACTACTTCAATAAGCTCACCAAGGTTGTTGAAGAATCTAGGGGTGAGACTTATTCTTAGAGGAGGGGTTTGAAAAGGTGATGGTTGTAGCATTTGAGGAGCTAGTCTGGGTTGAAGCATAGGCTACACTTATTAGATAGATTGCATTTAATCCATTACCAACAATGTTATTATGGTAGTTGTATGGATTGGGTTTTTCATAGTTATTATTCTGAGCAAGTGTAGATGTTGTGTTTAGGCTAGGTTAGGGTTCTAACTTAGGCCTAAGTTTTGGTATTCAATTTTATTCTAGTTTGAGGAAGTCAACTTGATAATCCCTCTTTTTAATAAGGGCAATTTTTATTTGTATGTATTTCTCAATGATTTCCTTGAATGTGTATGCACATAATTACCAATTTTTTATTTGGTACATTGTGGGTGAAGTGACTAGCAAGTGCTCTCCATATTTATAAGTAGCTCACAAATGTCTCACCAATTTTATACTTGGATAGACTCAAATCCACTACTAAAATAACATGCTCAATATTGCAGGATAAATTTTATACAAATTTATCTAAGAGATCATCAAAATTAGATAATAAATTCTTTGGTAACTTGAAAAACCATTTCAAAGCCTGTTTAGCTAGACTTTGAGGAAAAAGGAGTAGTTATATGTCATTATAGGCCACTAATTGACAAGAAAAAAATAAATCTATTAGGTTCACCTTAGGGTTTATTTTACGTTTATACTTGTCAAATTTTGATGGCACATAACCTAGAAGAAACAATATTTGAATATATTTCATGTTAAATGGGTATGAATACAGAACACCCAATTTAAATTTCTTGGTTTGTTTTCATATATGAATGGATACAATTGCATCCTTCATCTATTTTAGTTCTTAGGCCAATAAAATTGATGGCATAATTGGTTGTAGTTATGGCTAGGTAGTCAAAGATGGATTACCTTGACTGGGGTATAATGGAGGTATAGAGTACTATGGAATATTTATTTGATGGATGAAATAACCAAGAATATGCATCCATGTATTGAGATGAGGTTGAAAAAAATTACATGCATTGTTGGTAAATCTTCTAGTTTGGATTAGGAATATGGCCTTGTGTTTGACAGAGTTAACGTTGTGATGGAAGTATATGTATTTTTGGAATGTACTATGCCTACTAAATCTAATTAGGGAATTGTTATTAACTAGTCAAACTTGTTTGAATAAAGGGAAATTGCTGTTGACCAAGTCTATGTCTTTAAATGTGTTTCACTTATTGAGTAAAAATAAATGGTTGACTAATAGGTACTTGTTGGACATTGTCACCTCTTTATTGAACAAACAATTATTATGAACTAGATGCTTGTTGAGTGTTTGGTACTTGTCATTGACTAATATATTTACATTGCCAATTAGATAATGCCTATGATTATTGAGGTATATTGGTTTGTGAATGTTGAGGTATATTTGTCACTACCTATTGAGGTGGAAATTGTTTTCCCCTTATTGAGGTGGCATATTGTTATGCCTTTGATGTGGTGGTAAAGTGGTCTATGCCTATTGTTACATAATATTATCCATCACTTGTTAATGTGGGATAACATTAATCACTTGTTGATGAAAAACATTTATTGACACCTAATTACTTATCCCCTATTGTTGTGTGTTTGATGAATCCAATGGTTGATGAGTAGGAGTAACCTACTATGGTTGGGAAGTAGGCATTCCTACCCCCTGTTATTTCAAACCACTTATGGTATTTAATAGAGGCACTTGTTCTTGTGTATTATTTGATGGTTCATTTACCATACTTTATCCTAAATTGAAATATAATTATATGTTATCCACTATATTTGGCGCATTGTCTTGAGTAGAGGCCATAGTCACTTCCTCAATGAATGACACATTAAATATGTCACCTAATGAAGTAATTAGTAAAATAATTATACACCTAGATTAACATGACCTAATGAATCAACTAACACTCCTTTTTAAGGAGTTATCTCTATGAGTTGAGAATTAATATGGCCATGGTATTGAAATTATGCACTAGATTAAGGTAAGTTTGATATTGTTGTTACATTTGCATGAATTGGTACATCATGGGTCCTTTTCCTCTTTTAATAATATTTGGATCTTTGTTTGTCATTTTTACTAGGGTATGAAGGTAACTATTAGATTCATGTTTGGTAGTTTTCATATAAGGTATGTTTCAAGGCACTCTAACTAGACTAGGTAGGTTTTAATGGGGGAAGTCTTTTGGAAACTTGGCCCTTACTTCTATCAATCTAACTAAAAATTCATCCTTATTTTAAATAAATTAATGGTTAAATAAGTATGGGTAATATGTTTATGGAATGATAACATAGTAATGTTGATGTTGGAATTGTTTGACAATAGATAACACACTAGCAAGGTATTGAACTATGTGTTCTTGGTTTTGACCTGGATAAGGAGGTATATTAACTATGTAGTGTGTTAAAAAAATTTAGCCTTGTTATAAATATTTAGTAGTGTAAGGGGGATAGGTATCCATATCAAAAACTACATCATCACCATATGGGTCTTGAATAAAGGTATCACTCATGACAATGTTTTCAAATTTTGGATTGCACATGGTTCTACTACGTGTGTAGTGAGGCATATCTAAATCCATGACTAAAATCTCACAAAGAAAATTTATAGAGTTATTAAAACTCTTTAAAACATGGTATAAATGGAAAAAGGTCTAAACTTGGGATAGGAATGAAGTTTTTCTCCAAAATTGGCAATGATAAACTTGGTCTCAAATGTCTCTAAGGTCTAATGTTTTGCACACAAATGGTCAAATGAAAGGTAAGTTTGAATCTTGGTTTTTGGAAAAGTATTTTGAATAAATATAATCTAGGTCTAAAAATGAAAATGTTGTTAGCTCTTTGGTAACATGGCACAAATATGTACTTTTTAACATGACTATGTCTAATAAATGAAAGTTAAATGTTAGGTCTTTGGAAATAAGGCACAAAGCTAGACTTGAAAATAAATAGGTCTAGAAATGGAAAGGAAAATGCTAGGTCTTTGGAAACAAGGCACAAATATACAATTTGAAAAGAAACTTAGTCAAGGTAAAACTTGTAAGGAAATTAATTTGACTCTAAAACAATTCAAAACACTTGGAATCAAAATAGGCACATGGATTCAAACAGAAACTTGACCTTTGCATTATTTTTTTTCAAAGAACACACAAAAAATTAATTGGGAAATTCAATCTCAAGTAATAAAAAATAATGATGATGAGTTAAAACATTCAATCCCAAGTAATAATCAAGACTCAAATTTAAACTAGTCATGTTTAAGTTTATACTTGAAAAGAGACTTTTGACCTTAGTTCAAGACAATAAAATAGATACGAGGTACTTGAAAAATACTACTTCTAAAAATATTGCCAAATAATTCTTTAAAGTAAGAAATAAATTAGTCCAAGTTAAACAACTCAAAGTTATGCAGTAAATACCCAAGCCAAAAATTAAGTGAGTCAAAGGCATAAACCACTCAATTTTGAATTTGAACTTTGGAAGATAAATTTTGAACTTAGTTTAAAAGACTTAGTTTATCAAATGAATAACATTCTATACCTAAATATATGGCATAATTATACCTATTATAGACCAAAGGCATACATGGTTTCAAACTTGGTTTGACACAAGGTATTGTTTTCAAACAATACAATTGGTGTAATGATGTTATCTTGCTTAAAAGGTATAACAATGGTCTTTGTTTCAAAATTTTAAGGCAAAAACTTGGGATGAAATGGGTAGCGTAAAGACTCCCCATTTAAACAAGTGACACACATAATTTTTTTGAAAATGTCTAAGGTAAAAGTGTGGCATCAAACATATAGAATAACACCTCTTAGGCTAAAGTGGTGTACAAACATGTGATTTGTTTTGGATTTGTTTTGACATGATAATATAAATAAATAGTTTTAGTTATAAAAACACTCAATATAAATTTAAAAAAATAGATGTAACAAAAATGGCTCATCCTATTCCCTATAATTAATATGGGTGTGCATAGATTTAGCTAAAGTTTTCATTGATATACCATGCCTATGAGTAATTAATTATTAATCCAAAAAATAAAGTATAGGTGTCAGTAGATTTTTTTATGCCCCCTCTATCTCTCAAGAATTATATATGGAACAAACTTGGAGTGAGGAACACTCAATATTTTACATGAAATTATGTGGCAAGTAGGGATTTATCTAAAACCTATAATTTTCATATGTACTACATGGTCTCAAGTATGGCTAACACAAGGGTTGAAATCATGTCAACTAGGTTCATACCCTCTAACTTACTATGCAAGGGTTTATTCCTTTACATAGTGACTCCATCCATGTACTTATTAGTGGATTACAATATTTAGCTAGACATGACCCATGTTTTTGTTATGATTGGAGATGATATCCTCTCATCCCCTTAGCAATATCAATATCACATGCCCTAATTTATATACCCTACCATGGAGTGGTGTTGGTATGATACTAGGAGATGAAACCCCAGGTCAACATACTTATAAATAACTTGTGGAGAGGCTATGAACTCCCACCCACAAGCCAAGTACATAAAAATAAAAAGGAAAGACTTTATAAGTCACTTTTGAATCACCCAAGTCACTTTAAGCTTTGGGATAACCTACACAACATTATTTCCAACACACTTTTTACAAACAAGAAAAATAAATTAAGCAATTTTGATCACTTGAGTTCCCTTAAGGGGATGGGGGAAAGCATACATGCTAAAGTTTATGTTTTAATGAAATAAAATAATATACTCTAAGTGTTTAAAAGAGTAAACAAAAATTGAAAAGTCTCTTAGGATATCTAACTAAAGATGTAGATTCATTTTATTAACACCAAATTTGAAATGTTTTGTAAAACTTTTCTCCCCTTGTCCATGTTTACACTTATAAAATATTGTAAAAATGCTAAAAATAAATTGTTTAAGTGAATTTTAAAACACATTAACAAAATTTGAATGTATTTTTAACCTTTATAAAACTTGGATTGTGAAAAATAAAAAAAGTGTCAATGGTGCTCCTTCAATCATATCTCCTTGTCACCTTGGTAATGTTGGACTTGGATTTGGCTTGGCTTGGATTAACAAAAGTCCATGATAAAATTATACCAATGGAGCTTGTTGAATGTATTTTAACATAATAAATTTATATAAAAGAGGTCTATTGAACAATGTGTGAAACCTTGTATTCATATCCTTCCAAACTAATTATAACCTAATTGTAGTTAGGTTAGAGTTAACTATGGTTGAGTTCAAACTAACCTTAGTTAAGTTAAGGAGGGAACAAGCAATTAATATTTAGGATATATATCCTATTTATTAATAATGGCTCTCCATTTCTAAATTTATGTCTTTAGAGAAAATATTTTCAATTCTTTGACTTTGAGGATGATGACATCATCATGACCTCATTTTTATTAGAATTTCCTTTTTAAAAAATTCATTTTCACTAATTGCACATAGAAATTTCACTTAAGAATTTAATTTGATTTTTATTAGTTAATTTATTTTTCTTAGCATTTATGTACTTTAGGAATTATTTAAATGCTCTGCTTAATGGATACAAAGGCTAAACTATCAATTTTATATATCACAAGTTGACTGGAGATGAATTCATGAGAGGTTTTATTGCGTACAGGATAATAGCCCAAATAGGGATGTCTCAAAATGATTATGATCACTAATGTCTGATGTGTGGATGAAATTGGAACATTCAGTGATTCTTAGGCTTAATTTTCACTATTTGGTAGAAATCAATATGGAGTCTTGTTGAAACATAGTTGTGGCCAAAATGGGGTGTCTATATAACTAGACTTGACACTATAATTCCCATCCTTAGAATTAGACCAAAATAATTCATCTTTATTGATCAGATTTGGAACATGGTCACCCCTTAATATAAGGTTAAGATCAAATACAATATTCCTAACTTCTACATCAACATTTTCAATAAATAATTACTTCTAATGTTTTCTACCATTGTCAGACTGAATATTATCAACCACATTAATTCCAAAAACTATTTTCATCTGATTATCAATACAAAACCAAGGTTCCATCATGATCAAATGTTTATATCACAACAAAGGGTCTTCCTAAAACCTAATATTGTAACCATTCCCAACCTTCCATTCATAACTAATTACAATAATATATCTATTTTCCACAAATAAATTCCAAATAGTAGAGCCTTTTATGAAATATTATTAAAATAGTAATAAATAAACATTTCTATTATTTAAATACTTAACCTTAAATATATTAATCCAAAAATTTGTCTCCTTAATATAGTGTCACCTTAACATAGTTTAGTTACCAAAAATTTATTCAGCAATTTCAAACTTTGTAAACCAAGCCCACCATTCTATTTAGGAAGACAAATTTTTTTCCCAAACCACCAAAGGAAATCATTGTTTGTCTTCAACCCTAGACCATAAAAATATTTTTTTAATCCTCACTAACTTATCTTGAACAAATTTTGACATCTTGAAAAGAGACACTAAATAAACTAGAAGGTTTTGAAGAACACTTTTGATTAATATAATTTTACTAGCTTGGGAAATAATTGCCCCTTTTCAACCTGAAATTTTGTTTTTAAACCTTTAAATAAGAGTATTCCATAGTTGCAAAACCAATTGAATGGAAAATAAATACATTCCTAAATACTTATAAGGAAGAGATTTGATTTTAGACCCAAGCATACATGTAATTTTTTGTCTAATCATAGAAGTGTTGACAAAGAATAAGGAATGTTTTTCAAAATCAACAACCTATTTAGAAACCAATTCATAATCCACCTAAATTGTATTCAAATCCTTAGCTTATTTAACATAGGCAATATTAAGGAAAATTGTATCATTGAAAAGTTATTGGTGAAGAGTAGGTTCCACTTCATTGTCAACCTTGAAACCCTTCAAAATTTCATTGGAAACAATAACCAATAATATTCTTCTCAATTAATCTGCCATAATAACAAACAAAAATGGAGATAAAGGTTCCCCTTGTCTAATTCCTCTCTTGATTCAAAAAAATTAGCTAGAGTACCATTAATAAGAACTCAAAACATAGAAATTGAAATAGAAGTTTGGATCAAACAATAGACATGTGAATGAAAACCATTTTTTTTCAAAACTTCATCCAAAAAAATCTAGTCCACTCTATCATACACCTTACTCATATGCTCTTATTCATTGAATGAATAATTTCATGCACTATGAAAATCCCATTCTTAATTTTTCTACCAAGAACAAAATCCCCCTAATTTTTTGAAATAATATTTTCCATCAAAGGCTAAATCCTCAAATCTAAGATTTTAATAGAAATCTTGTAAATTGCATTACATAAACTAATAGGACAATAATTTGATAAAGCAAAAACACCATTTTTTGGGGGATCAAGGCAATGAAAGTGTTATTAAATTCTCTAAGAATTTTGCCAAATGTAAAAAAATAATTAGTATCTACTACCACATATAATTTGATGATTCCATAAAAAATATAAAAGAAAACCATAGGGAATCCATTCAGTGTTGGAGCCGTATCTTTATTCTGAAAAAATCATAGACTTAACTTCTTCACTATTAATATTTTTAACAAACTAGCATTATCTTGACTAGAGATCAAATACGTGATGTAATCCACAAACTCCTAATTAGGTGTAACATCAAGACACTCATTAAAATCAAATAACCTATGAAAATAGGAAATAAATTCCTCCTTAATTAACAACTAACTATAACATATTGTTCCATCATTCTTAACAATTTTACAAATTCTATTATGAATTCGATGCTTAAAATTAGACATATAAAAACACAATGTATTCCAATCATCCTCTTTCAGCCAAATATCCCTAGATTTCTATCTCCAAAATGACTCATTAGAAGCCAATATGGAATAATATGTATTTGAAATCACTTTATACTCAATAAGGTTTTCCTCAGAAAGACCATTCATAACATATTTATCTTTCAATGTTGAAAGAGCTTCTCTAAAAATAGTTTTCTATTGTAAAATGTTACCAAATACATTAGTATTCCATATTCTAACATTTCTCTTAACATTATTAAGGTTATTCACCAATCTAAACATATAAGTCCCTGAGATATCAATACTCCACAATTCTTTGATATTATCAAATAATTGAGGATGAGAAAACCCCATATGATCAAATCTAAAACGCATCATGTCCTCGATTCTATAATCCATGTTAATAAAAAGAGGATTATGATCAAAATTTATTATATAGAGAGAAGATAAACAATTATACATATAAATTAACCAATCAACAAAGATTAAAACTTGATCTAGATGCAAATGAATAATATTTCCCCCAACCTTTCATTCAACCATGTATAGGTAGAGCCTCTTAATTCGACATCTAATAGACCATTATTAGAAATAAATGTAGTAAGACCATCTATAATTTTAGTATAAGATTGAACACCTCATTTTTTCCCCTAGGATAGAGAGGTTTATTTAAATCCCCTACAACCATCTAATTAATATGCTCATATTTAGATCTAAACTGAGTAATTTCATTCTAAAGTCTACACCTAACAACATGTGTATTCAATGTATAAACATTTGAAAGAATCCAATTGAAGTTTTAAATGTGATCATAAAATAAAATGGATAAATTATGATTTTTCTTAATCAATACCTTTCATTATAGCAATTATCATTCCAAAAAGTCACTATTCCTCCAGAAGCCTCTAATGAACTAACACTTTCCACTTTTTCTTCCTTAATTTTTTTTTGTTTCATCCACCATATTTTTTTATTGAATAAATAAAATGTATGGCATATTATTTCTACACAAATACCTTAAAATTATATGCTTAAAAATATGATTCAACCACTTAATATTCCAACTTATCATCTTCACCTACAATGTCTTATAAGATCCTTAACATTTCTTATTTGAATCATGGGTTTCACCTCATCTACAATCTCCTTCTTGGTCCTTCTTCTACAAGTTTGTAATTGAGATGGTTTCCCCACATTTTTTGAAGAACCAACATTGGGATATTTTTGTACTCAATTTTGTTTACTTGGTGTAACATTGAATTCCTTTTCCAAAATCTTTTTTCTAGTTATCGGTGAAGACAAACTACCATTAATCCTCTAAAAACAATCTAAAATATCATTTACTTGATATTAATCCTTATCCTTTAATGAAAACATAGAGAAAATATTATTACACATTAAATGAGTTCCATATTTTAATGAACAAGGAACTATCTCCTCTAAATCCTCCCTTTCCAAAGATTGGATACATTGAAACTAATTAGTACCAATACCTTGACCCTTGATCTATCTACAAACTTTAGGCACCTCTGAATTGGGATATCAGAATCTCGTACCTACACTTTATTTTTAAAACAATCACCAAAATGAGTCTCAACAATTTTTAATTGCTCATCATTTCCATTTTATTGGTCCTTAAAACCCTAAAAAACATCTCCAACCTTCAATCCTTTTTAATTATATTCATATCCCTTAGTCTCAACAACATCCAATCCCAAATACTTTTGAAAAATGTTCCTCCCTCTGTACTCTTTTGAAGGACTAATTTTTTCAATATTTGATAGAACCAACTCTTCCTTTGATCCCTAATATAAATGAATATCATTCAACTATATATTATGATTAGTATTCTCTAGTAAATCCCTTTTATTCTTCTTTTTCCTTGCTAAGTTATCAACTTAAGGAACATAAGAATGCCCTCTTTTGACAATGAAAGGACAAATTCTAGTCATATGCCCCAAATACATATAACCTTCACACTTTAGAGATGAATTTTTATATTCAAATTTTTAGATCCATTCACCCCTATTGGAATTTAAAATCACATAATAAGGGATTTCTTGATTCATGAAGGTATTTGCACAAAAATGAGCATGCATTAATCTAGTTCTTGCCTTGGTAGCAACATAAAATGCTATAAGATACCCAAATGTTTTATCAACACTTATGAAGATATATTATTCTTATAATTACATTATAGAACTTATAAGTCTTACCCAAATTAGCATGAGATTTATATTTTCTTTTTTTGTATCAAATCCAGGTTTCTATTTATTCAAAAAGAAAACTAGATTTACTTAAAAACCATGGCCCTCCAACTAAAACTCTATCAAAATCCTAATCATGATTAAAAAAATAAATAATAACCCATTATTCATCACTAAAATTTAAACATTCCCTTGTGTATCCCATATTATAACAACCCATTGCCTAAAAATATCAATATTCAGTCTAGCTCATAAAAACTTGCCTACCAAAGCATTTAACATTCTTAAAGAAGATGAGTTAATAATTGAATATATAATTTAAATATGAATTCCTCTTTAATCCTTAGATACTAGTAAATATTTAAATGTGTGAATATGCTCCATCTACCCCATTTTACCCTTAATATTTTCTACATAAGAAAATTTTCCATAGAAACCATTATTAAAATCTAACTTACCTACACTATTGTCAACCTTTATTTTGTCCTTTACATGAATGGTTCTACCTATTAGCTCTATATTTGATATATGCATCCCATATCCATCCCCTCTCACCATTTTCATGTCTTTTTTAAAATTATGTCCTCCCACACTATCACATTATGCCCTTGCCATCAATATTTTCATAAAACCTTCTCTATCTAGTTACACTTCTAGGAATGTTACTAATCTTAAACTCATCATAAAGTCAAATTTTTGTTAAGTCTCCCATATTTTATGATTAAATCATCTAGGAAAATGGAAACTCATTAGTACAAGATCACATGTTGATGGATGTGGTTTGGTGATTGACTCATTTATCGATAATAAATTGTTAAGTATGTCCTCAAAAACCTCTTTCAAGGGTTCTATTATAATGCAAAATGTGGATGTTTTTATTAAAATAAATGAATGGGTATAGAATAATTTTAAATCAACAAATTTCATTGAATATGGTAAGTATGCCATCATTCCATCATTATAAACCAACTGAGTTGACTTATCATTGATGTTATGTGTAGGTTGAGAATAAAATTGAGGTGTTTGAGGCAAAGGTTGGGCTTGGTTATTGGATATTTTTGATATCAAAACTTGTTATGGTTTTTATTATTACTAAAACCCAAATTTTTATTTTATCTATTATTTTTTGGGTGGTGTCTATCATGAATGCACTTCATAATTTAGTAATTGAGTTTGTGGTTTTTGTGTAGGTTTGGCCAATTCTAAGATGGTGTTAGTATTTTATTAGAGCCATTAGGTGTATACCAATAAGGTGAAGAGACATCATAATTTTTTTATGGAAATAAGATTTAAATAATAAAGGGCCACTAAACATACTCAAATTTCCTTTCATTGATAACCATGCTCTTCTTTTAAGGGAAAAGAAAATTTGTTCCCTTTCATATTGAGTTTCTTGAATCTTAATTATAGATTATATTTTCCTTTTTATGTTGTCCTCATTTTCCTGAGTAGATTTTCATGTATACTAAGCATTCCTATTATATTAATTATCATAATAAACAATAAAGAGTTAATCTACAAGTTACTTGTGAAAAATCTTCTCTCCCTATAGGAGTTTAAGAATTAGTTATTTCCCTTTGTCATCTAATAGGATCCATCCACTTATTTGGTTTTGAATTATGATTTCATTATTAAATTTTATAATAACATCCATAAGTGGTAATTTAATTGATATTGGAGGAATAAATAACATCAAAGTTGTATTTGCTAGGCATAAGAGTCATAAAAATAACATTTTTTGGTGTGGTGGCCCCTAATGGGGTCAAGGGGTAGTATCCCTTGTAGGGTACCAAGGTGATGAATTTGGCATGTTAATTATCATGGTATAAGATGGAAGAATCCCATAAATCCAAGAACAAATGTATTCTCTCATGGCCTTTGAATTTTCCATCATGAAAGAAAATTACATTGTATTTTGTTCTCTCCGAACTACCTTGAAAATGCTCAATTTTTATTATTATTTTATGATCTCCATTATCCATAACACTTTTGGTCTCTATATATGTGGTAATATAGTCTCAAGGTTTATTTTATTCATAAATCAGTGTAAGATTTGTTATAGAAACAATTATTTTAGGTTAGATTTCACTCATGCGTGAAAGATTTATTATAGGAGTAACTACTAGAAGTAATATTTCCTCATCAATGGTGAATATGTTTCTGAAATATAAATTGTTGCATGTATCTTTAAATCATCAATGGGTTCAGGCATTTCTATAAGATATGTTACTATAGACAATGTTTCCTCATTGATAGGTTTAAGAGTTTTATTAGCTACAGGTGTAAGGGTTTCATCATCAATGTGTCTTTCTTCTATTTTTATTGCACCTTCTAGGACTTACAATCATATATTTGATGGATTCTATCTCTTGATATGTGATAAAAATCTGTATTCTTTAAACATTCTACATTAACATTTAAAATAAGAGCTTCCCTAGGGTTACCTTGGTTAGCCATTATTTCAATTGAATAGGGTAGTTTTTCTGGAGGATTTATTTTTGAAATTTTCTAATCTATGCCTATGAAATAAAATTGTAAACTATTTAGAATGTGTGAAACATCACATAAAGATAAAAATGTGATATGAGCTTCCCATGTTTACTCCTTAAAATGTGATCCAAAATCAACTTTTAAATAAACATATTTATTGACTTTTATCCTTGATAATGATGCTAAAATGACTGACACACGATCAAACCATCTGCTATACATTTAAGATATCTCCTTTACCCTAAGTGGTGATCTCAAATAGATTGTAGTGTGACTTATTGATTGTGTGAATCTTCAAATAGTTTTTAACAATGAAACATATAAAAATTTCAAGGAGTTAGCACTATATGTACAATAGTAGGCTTCTTGATCAATTAAGTTATGTAACAATTGATCTAGTTGTTGTATAGGGAATGAAAGATTAAATTAATAGATGAATTAAATGTGCACACTTTTCATCAAAATAAAGCATAACTTATGGAAATAAAATGAGAGAAAGGAAATTATATGAAAGGAAATACTAATCAATATTTGGAAGCTTCTCACACAATGCTAAATTGAACATGTATAAACAAAATTAACTAATCACTCATGCTGAAATATAATTAGAATTGTAACTTGAAAAACACAAAATTAACTGCGGTATGAATATACACACAATAAAAAAAATATGAAATGAATACTTACAAAACAAGAATATAATAACTATTAGATGAGAGTCTTTAGTAAAACTATTTGTGAGTGGGACCTACCTTGCTTAGATCAAATTTCAAATCCCATCTTTAAAATAAAGGTAATTTACTTATGATCATTGATATTCAATGATAAATCATGAAAAAATATGAGAATTATTATATCTTGATTAAAAATTTGTTATGATTACGACTTGTAAATCTAACTTACATTGTTTTTGTGTATTTTCTCTCTAACTACCTATAACTTTGAGCTTTAGATAAAGTATAATCCTATGTATATTTATGCTAATATCTAATAGTTATAAATATAATTATACAACTATGCCTATAGTTAAATAAGTTACAACAACCAATCTATAACCATACTTGAAATAATAGATATGTAAATAATAGGTCATATATGTTAAATAATTAGTTTTAACTCTAAAGAATTATCATGCTAGTCATGGTCCAAGTAAAAATTAATAGTAATGAAACAAATATTTAGTAACATCTTCTAGTTGGATCTATCCTTAATTTTTTTCTAAACTCAGTACAAAATATGTTTGTTCCACTTAGATGTGTGTGGATCACAACTTGTAATAGCTTGTAACTATTTCTAATTGTCAATCGCTTCCTAGATATAGCTTACATTTATGGAAACTAACTATTCTTCCATTTTGTAAATTCTTAAACTTCTTTTTCAAGAACTTTGAAAAATAGTTTGTAACAAGATAAAACTATTTCTATGAGTAATTTATATTATTGGTTACAAGTGTCACACAATAATGGATATAGATAATGCACAAGAGTGGCTACTTATGTTGTACAATAGTGGATTTAGGTATTTATAATATTTTATATAGGTATCTCTATTTCAATTATTTTTGATTAAATTTAAGAAGTGAGAAATAGAGAAAGAAAGGTTGGGTATTAGTGATTATATGTACCCAAATTGGTGCGACACCATATCCAGACAAAGTCAGGAACTCCTCTTTGGCTAAGGAGGACCACCTACAAGTAAGAACACACTACCATAAAATATTTGTTAGTAGGTTGGTGAGTGGGCTACCAAGCAAATTGCTTGTTCCAAAAAGTGGCAAACTTCCTAGGGGATGAAAGTCCATTGTTTAATACAAAGAGTTAAAAATGAAATGACAAAGTAAATTAAATAGAGAGAGAGAGAGAGAGAGAGAGAGAGAGAGAGAGAGTGAGAGAGAGAGAGAGAGAGAGAGAGAGAGAGAGGAGAGAGAGAGAGGAGAGAGAGAGAGAGATGAGAGAGAGAGAGAGAGAAGAGAGAGAGGAGAGAGAGAGAGAGAGAGAGAGAGAGAGTTGCATGTACCTTTTCTATAACCTATGTGTAACAGTTAGTATCATAGAGCAAGAAAAATACAATTTTGGTTTGTTAGAGGGCTATTCAAGCTTGTTTTGGGTGATTTGGGTAAAAGGGCAGTCATCAATGTCGGTAGGGTAGGAAAATGGAGTTAAAAATTAATAGAAGGCTTTCCTGAGTGTAGGGAAGGATATTTGATATGTTAATGGGGTTGGAAAAGAGTCATATGAGGGGTTAGAGAGATGGTAAGAAGTCTGGGTGAGGAGTTTGGTTTGGTTATAGTAGAGGTATGGAGATGAAGGAGTTTTACAACTCCTCCTCAGGGATGGATGGGAATTCTGTAAATGTTAATAAAAAATAAATTAGAATTCATAGAATATAGGGATGCTAAATGATATAAGTACCTAAAGAAATACTCTTGATAAAGCTTTGTTAAGGTGACTGATTGAACAAAGATGAGTGTTTGTCACCTATTCACCATAGTCTGAGCTCTTTGCATAATGAATCAATTCTAGTTTACGGATTTTTGGTATAGAGAAGTTATGATCCTAGTTACAATGGATAATGACTAAAATCTTGTTAAGAGTGCTTTGAATCTCTTGAGTGATTTTCTGATTGAGAGAGAGAATGTTTGTAGGGGCCTAAAATAGG